>CAUYQG010118305.1:0-53101 GCA_963574415.1 Tarsius wallacei | reverse complement strand
AATGAGAGGAGAGGGGAAAGTGGGGATAAGATTCAGGAGCTACCCCTGGGGCACAGTATTCACTATCTGGGGAATGGGCCTGAGACCCAATCCCCACCACTAGACAATATGTCCATGTAACAAATATGCATGTGTACCCCCGATTGCTGTTGAGTTGTAGCAGTTGTTTATATGTTCTGGATATGAACACCTTATTAGATAGATGATTTGTAAGTATTTTCTTCCATTCCATAGCTGGCCTTTTCACTTTGTTTCCTTTGATGTGCTGGAGTTTTTAAGTTTGACCTAGTCCCATTTGTCTATTTTTGCCTTTGTTGCCTAACCTTTTGGTGTCATAGCCAAGAAATCACTGCAAAATCCAATGTCATGAAGTTTTTCCCCTATGATTTCTTCTAGAAATTTTTTTTTTTTTTTTTGAGTTGGAGTCTCACTCTGTCGCCCAGACTGGAGTGCAGTGGCCGCTCCCGGCCACCGCAGCCTCGACCTGCTGGGCTCCGGCAATCCTTCCACCTCAGCCTTCTGAGTAGCTGGAACTACAGGTGCGCGCTACCACGCCCTGCTAATTTTTTGATTTATTGTAGAGATGAGGTCTCACCAAGTTGCCCACGCGGGTCTTCTAGAAATTTTTATAGTTTTAGGTTCACAACCTGTTTTTATTTTTATTCATTTTTTTTTTTTGAGTTGGAGTCTCACTCTGTTGCCCAGGTTGGAGTGCAGTGGCATGCTCATGGCCACTGCAGCCTCGACCTGCTGGGCTCAGGTTATCCTTCTGCGTCAGCCTTCCAAGTAGCTGGAACTACAGCTACATACCATCATGCCCAGCTAATTTTTTGACTTATTGTAGAGAAGATGTCTCGCCAAGTTGCCCAGGCTGGTCTCAAACCACCTGAGCTCAGGCAATCCTCTTGCCTTGGCCTCCCAAAGTGCTGGGATTACAGGTTTGAGCCACCCATGTCTGGCCCATGACCTATTTTTAGTTAATTTTTGTATATAATGGGAAGGTAAGAGTCCAACTTCATTATTTTGCATATAGATATCCAGCTTTCCCAACGCTAAAGAGTTTGGCATTTTTGAGAAGAAAGTGGCAGGTCAGTGTGTCCAGTGTGAACAGAGAGAATTACAGAAGATGACACTGGACCACAAAGGAAATTTAGGGCATGCCAAGACTCTAGATTTCATTTACAATACATGGGGAAGCCACTGGAGAATGACATGAACATTTTTTTTTTTTTTGAGTTGGAGTCTCACTCTGTTGCCCAGACTGGAGTGCAGTGGCACGCTCCCGGCCACCACAGCCTCGACCTCCTGGGCTCCAGAGATCCTTCCGCCTCAGCCTTCCAAGTAGCTGGAACTACAGGCGTGCGCTACCACGCCTGGCTAATTTTTTGATTTATTGTAGAGATGAGGTCTGGCCAAGTTGCCCAGGCGGGTCTCGAACCTGCGGGCTCAAGCAATCCACTCACCTCGGCCTCCCATAGCGTGAGATTGCAGGCTGAGCCACCAAACCCGGCTGACATGAAAATATTTATACAATCAAATGATCATTGTATTCCTCAAAAAGTCAAGCATAGAATTACCATGTAATCCAGTGATTCCACTGCTAGAGATATATCAGGTAACTGAAAACACATGGTCACGCAAATATTTGTATGTCAATGTTCATAGCAGCATTTTTCATAATAGCCAAAAAGCAGGAACTATCCAAAGTCCATGTATTCATGAATGGACATACCATATTATATGTATCCATACAACGAAATATTATCAGTCATAAATGGAATGAGGTACTGTTATATGCTATGACATGGATGAACCTTGAAAACATTATGATAAGTGGAAGAATCCAGACACAAAAGACTCTAAGATTCTACTTATATGAAACATCCAGAATAGGCAAATCTATAGAGAAGAAAGTAGATTTGTGGTTTTGAGGGGTTGGAGGAGGGGAAACTAGGACTAATTGCTAATAGGCAGGCTGGTCTGCACTGCACAACTTTGTGAATACACTAGAAATCACTCAAGTGTGTACTTTTCTTTCTTTCTTTTTTCCTTTTTTGAGTCAGAGTTTCACTCTGTCGCCCAGGCTGGAGTGCAGTGGCATGCTCATGGCCACCGCAGCCTCGTCCTGCTGGGCTGAGCCGAGCTATCCTTCTGGCTCAGCCTTCCAAGTAGCTGGAACCACAGGCATGCGCCACCATGCCTGGCTAATTTTTTCATCTATCGTAGAGACAAGGTCTTGCCAAGTTGCCCAGGCTGGTCTCAAACCCCTGCGCTCAGGAAGTCCTCTCGCCTCCACCTTCCAAAGTGCTGGGATTACAGGTGTGAGCTACCACACCCGGCTAAGTGTGCATTTTTCAATAGTGAATTTTATGTTATGTGATGTGTGTCTCAATTTAAAACATGCTATCATATCAATAAATTACTCTGGCTGCTATGTGGTAACTGGATTGTGGCAGGTAAGAGAGGAAGCAAAAGAGGTCATTGGCAAAGGACGTGAAGTTAAGAAGTTTGACAAGTTCACACACTGAAGAAGTGTTAGATGTTTCTGATTCCAAATCCCATGTTCTTAACCTTTGCGTTACCTAGTTTCTAGCCAAGGGTTCTCTTTCCTGCCAGCTATCTCCAGAAGTACACCATATTCCCTGACATTTCTCTGTTGAGTCTTTAAACACTAGACCTGCTGCTTGGATGAAATTTCCACACACTAGGAAAACTTTTTCTACAATGTGTCAGCAATGCGGACAAAGATAAACCGCTTAAAGATGAGATGGCTTAAAGACAGCAAAACATTTTGGCACCATAAAGTTGAGATTCTTCTTAGGAAAAGACCATTCTTGCAGCACCCATGGCAAGAAAATAGTTTTAATTTTAGAGAAGGAGTGTATATAACTTTTTTGTTGGACTAAAGGGAATTTTGTTCTCTTGGTTTATTTGAGGGCTCTGGATCCGAATGTTCAAAAACATATCTTGGGTGGAGTACTTAAGTGAATTTTATTTATTAAATGTTGTTTTAAAATCCATCAGCTTAGTGGTGGAAAAACATAGTCATGGGCTGAGGACAGAGATCATCCAAAACAAAATGGGATACATGAAATATTCATGGGTGTGCTGAGTGCTGGAGTTTGGGAGAAAAACAAGTTGTTTTTTAAGGTTTTTTTTTTCCTCCTTGTCCTGTAAAGGAACTGAAATGTAGAATCAAATTATAAAGAAAACATTGTAATAGTTTGCCCTTACAATTTTTCCCAGGATCCAGGTTGCCAATAGGAGGTCTTAGCGGCCAATGCATGAGGCACAGCCGTTGACCTCGGCACCATTCCCTCACCTCCCCTGGCTTTCCAGCTTTCAAATGCCACTGCCTATTGGCCCCAAGAAAAACAACTTGCCATATGTGAGGGGTCCCCCCAAAAAACAGAATTTGTTTTTGAAGAGTGGGCCCCTTGTAGCACAGGCTTCTCCTCTGCTAGGTGAGTGCTCTAGGAACCCATCAGCATCAGTGTACCAGTTAGCATTGTGAGAGGCTGCATTTGGAGATTCTTTCAACATGTTTGCCCATTTCAAAATGGTGATTTATGAGTGCACCTGCCCACACAGCACTGTGTTCAGCAGTTTTTGACCCAAAATGACATGACCCCCATGTCCCACCCTTCCTATTCACCCGGTCTCACCCTGAGTGACTTTTTGTTTTGTTTCCCTGGATGACAAAAGTGGTGAAACAAAAAGCAGCAGACATACTAGAAGGCATCAAAATTGATGAGTTCAAAAACTGTTTTGCACAGTGGAAAAAGCGTCTTGTAAGTATATTGCATCAAATAGAGAATACTTTGAAGATGACTAAAGTTTAAACATGCAAGAAATTTTTTATTTGAAAATTTTTTATTTGAAAATTTTTTATTTGAAAAATGTGGGGTTCAATTCAGGGTTAAGTATACAAATATTCATTATGCAGGTACCCTTGTTGATGAGGTGTGCCCCCCCTCCGGCAGAATCCCACTACTGCTAATCCCACCCCCCCGCCCCGGCAATTTCCCACTATTGACAATCCTTTTCTTATAGTATTATGATAATTGTTCAGGGTCCACTTATGAGTGAGAACATGCATATACCATTTTTTATATATAAATTCTCAGTTTTTTTGGGTCCACTTTATGTATGTGTGTGTGTGTGTGTGTGTGTGTGTGTGTGTGTGTGTGTGTTTATTTATTTGTGAGTCAGGGTTTCACTCTGTTGCCCAGGCTGGAGTGCAGTGGCCCGATCATGGCTCTTCACAGCCTGGACCTCGTGGCCTCAGGTAATCTTTCTGCCTCAGTTGGTACTACAGGTATGGACCACCATGCCCAGCTAATTTTTTTTTTTTTTTTTTTTTGGTAGAGACAAGGTCTCACTTTGTTGCCCAGGCTGGTCTCAAACTCTTAGGCTCAAGCAATCCTCCTGCCTCAGCCTTCCAAAGTGCTGGGATTACAGGTGTGAGCCACCATGATCAGCCTAGAAATATTTTAGTCATATTGTGATATTAGACCCTAACATTAGTTTTTAAAAATATTTATTTGAACCTTATTTATTTCAAGATTTAACCATGAAATATAATTGATAGGTATGTGTTATCATTAGCATAGTTAGTTATTTACTTCAAGCCAATTAGATGCTAAAATGCTTTGTGTTTTATTAGGAACCCTACAGTTATGATTTAAAATACAAACTGAGTTTAAATAAAGTCATTCAGTATTGTGAAATTTTTTCTAACAATATAAATTCAGACCTCTGGATACATAACTTGCAGTTAGACTTACTTAACTGAAACTTACTCATAAGGTTTTTGGTTACAATATTTAATTAACTGATTATTGCTAAGCTTAATTGCAAAATAAGGAATAGGGAATAAACAGCATCTCTGACAGTTTGGGGGGCAGAAGATGGGGGAGAGCATGTGGGGAGCAGAGTAATGCTTCCCCAGAGATATTCCCCCCACCAGAACCTGTGAAGAGGTCAGGTTACTTGGCAACACAAAATTAAGTTTGTAGATACAATTAAGGATGCTAATCAGTCAAAGTTAAAATAGGGAGAGTAGATTGTCCAAGTGGGCCCAATGTAATCACACGGTACCTTTAAAGTGGAAGAAGGAGAACCAGAGAGATGGTAATTCGTTACAGCAGCCATAGGAAAGAATACAGAACATACACATGAGAGGGAGAGAGCACATGTGGTTGGGCAGGTTACAGCGGGAGGAAAGCAGCAGCAGGTAAAATGAGAAACTGAGGTCAAGGGCAGGTTTGGAGAAGTCTTCTTTTCCAAGCATTTAGCTTAAGCATTGGGCCACAAGAAGCCAACAGAGAACCAGGGTTATGACAGAACTGAGCTGAAAGCTCTTCTGGGGAAGGACTGAAGTGCTTGGTGACTGATGGAATACAGGGAATAAAAAGACGAAGGGACTCAAAATGGCTCCCATATTGGCCTCTGGATGACCGGGGAAATTGTCTATAGGAAGAAATGGAAGGAGAAAAAGGCATTATTTGTAGAGCTGTTAACTTAAAAAGAGTTTAGAGGTCATCACACTGGTAACACCCAGAGCCAGAACTAATAGCCCATCTCCCCACCCTGCATGCCTGTCCTGGGGCTCATACCCTTCTCATTTTCTATCAGTCGTATCCAGCTGGAGTTCGTAGTCCAAGACGTGAAAGCATTTCATGAGTGGGATGTGAAACTGAGCAATGAGAATCTCTCCTTTGTGTATAGGGAGTGGCTCATAGAATGCTAGAAACTATTTCCTATTTGAATCATCTTAGCAAGTGGGTTTGTTTTCCACATTTGAGAAGTTAAGAAATGAGTGTTCTCTTGTGTATTGGGCCAGTGGAAGAGCAGGCGTAACATCCTGGGTTAATCTACCATTTTATTAGCTGGGTGTCAGTCGACACTTTGTTGAGGATATTGTTGACCTGAGAAGTAACTGTCAAGCTAATATTGGTTTCCTAAGATTGGGATAATCATAATCGTATTTTTTAGTTTGTATAGCACTTTCAATTTGCCAAGAGTTTTTCTCCTACATACTTTTGAATTCACAGGAAGGAGGTTCAGAGATGCAGAGTTGATTTTTGCGCTGGAAGATTTGATCCTTTTTGAGAGAAAATGCCAGTCTTGTACAAGATTAATAAATTAGTATCATCATAGATTATTATACCCTGCTTTCTTAAACATATAATATAGACACCTATACATCTACAGTTGAGGCAAAACTTCACTTGATTGACTGAAAACGTAGGCAGGGCACAGTAGCTCATGCCTATAATCTCAGCACTTTGGGAGGTGGAGGCAAGAGGATTGCCTGAGCCCAGAGGTTCGAGACCCATCTAGGCAACTTGGTGAGACCTAATCCCTACAATGAATTAAATTAGCCAGGCATGGTGGCACATGTCTGTGGTTCCAGTACTTGGAAGGCTGAGGTGGAGGGATTGCCTGAACACCTCAGGTCGAGACTGCAGTGACTGTGTGCGTGTCACTGCACTCCAGCCTGAGAGAAAGAGTAAGATGACTCAAATTAGAAAAATACTACAAAATTAAAAAAAGAAAAGAAAATGTAACTAATTAAGTGGATTCAGCCATGACTGCTTCTGGGTATTATACATACTTGACCCCTAGTTTTCTCCTCTGTCACTGAGAGCATCTATAGGTGATCTGGTTTCTTTATGTATGTGGACAGCAAGGCACTGATAAAGAGCATATGATACAAGGGGAGACCCAAAAACCCTCAGAATTTATTTATAAAAATTGTGCCTTTATTCTTACATGTTTAAACTTTAGTCATCAAGATACCTTTTCCATGGCTTAAAGTTTTTTTCTTTAACATTTATTTTAAAGATGTGGTGTACAATTCAGGATTAGGTATACAAGTGGTCATTGTACAGGTAAAGTTTGGACCTGACTTTGGTTCCCACTTTGCCTGGTATGAGATCAGTTACCCTTATTGATGAAGTGTGCCCATCCCCCTCCCTCTCCTGGCAGTGTCCTGCTACTGCCAATCCCTTATAATATTATGATAATTGTTCAGGGTCTGCTTATAAGTGAGAACATGTGGTACTCAGTTCTTTGATTCTGTGATAGAGTACTGAGTATTATAGCCTCTAAATCCATCCAAGTTGTTGCAAAGTTCATAATTTTGTTCTTCTTTTTGGCTGCATAATATTCCATTGTGCATATTACCACATTTTTAAAATCTAGTC
This sequence comes from Tarsius wallacei, assembly GCA_963574415.1. Classification (NCBI taxonomy): domain Eukaryota; kingdom Metazoa; phylum Chordata; class Mammalia; order Primates; family Tarsiidae; genus Tarsius; species Tarsius wallacei. The sequence continues at coordinate 45,890 of CAUYQG010118305.1, read as the reverse complement.
TACTTTCGATGGGCAGCACGGTTGGTTCCATGTTTTTGTTATTGTTAATAGTGCTGCAATAAACATGCATGCACAGGTATCAAAACAGTTTTTGAACTTGTCGATTTTGATGAGTTTTAGTGCTTCTGCCATTTTTTGCTTCACCCCTTTCACATCAGGAAAACATTGCCTTTTGAAGACTTTTTTATTACAGGGAAACAAAGAAAAAAAAGCTGCTAAGGGTGGGATCGGATGAATAGGGAGGGTGGAGCATAGGGGTCATGCTGTTTTTGGTCCAAAAAGTGCTGAACAGTTAGCGCAGTGTGAGCAGGTGTGTTGTCACAGTAGAACCAGTCACCTCTCTGCCACAACTCGGGAAGTTTTTTCTGCAAATCGTGATGCAATCTTCTCAAAACTTCCAGGTAAAAACTTTGGTTGACTGTTTGATATGGAGGAGCAATTCCAAGCATACCACAAGGGGTCCACCCTCCAAAATATAATTCTGGGGTTTTTTATGGGTGCCCTTATGTATATATTTGTGTCATTTGTACAATTTTAGAAAACCTCTAGCATGTTTTAGCTTAAAGTACTCTGGATGGCACTGCTTTCTTAAGCTCAAAGAAGGGAAGCAGGCACAGAAGGAGATAGATAAGTTACTTACTCTCCTGATGTGAAGAATACTGCAAACAGTAATTATATTATTTTTAGGGAAAATAAAGACTTGGCCTGGGCTGTGATGGAACTTCTATTGTCTTTTCTAACATCATGCCCTTAACAGATGAAAAAAGAGAAGTAAGCAGCTGCCAAAAGTTCTTGTAGACGCTTCCAGAGGATGAACTGTGCCTATGTTTGTTTGTTTTTTTTTAACCTATGTCATGCTGATATTATTGAAACAACCAGAACAGTCAGATTGTAGAATCATTTAGCCCCTTCCTCCAGGAAGCTGTCTCTGGTCATCTCTGCATCAGCAGATGTCTCAAAGGTATCTGCCATCATGGAATTATATACTTCACGGCACTGGTCACAACCCTCACAGATTGTTTTTGCGATTGTTTAGTGTTTCTTCCATGTGAATGCCTTGCTTGCCACTGTATCCTTTGCTTCTACCACAGTGATTAGCTCATGTTTGACTATTCAAACCTTTGTTGAAATGAACAGTTTGGTGAGGGTAGGGACAGAGGCCATGGCTTTTTTACTTCTTTGGTAACAATTTGCTTAGCACTTCAAGCACAAATGATGTCCTCAGTTTCCAATAAGGGCTTTCTGAAAGAACCCACATCTTACCCTTTCAAAGCCCTGTGTGATGCAGCAGCTGCAGCCACCTCAGAGCTTCTTTCCAGTTCTCCTTACCTAGGGTAGAGAGGGCACAATGGGAACTCAGCCAGCAAGGCATGGAAACAGATTTCCTTGATGCTACTCATAATCTAAAAACCTTGTGGAGGCTTTTTACATTAATCATTTAAAACTGTGAAATTTGAACCATGTCCATTTGGGTGTTTCCCAAACCAATATTCTCAGCACAGCCTGGGAATTTAGAAACACAAGTCCTTGGCCTCACATTGACTCGAATCAGAACCCTGGGTTGGTTGGGACCCAGCAGTCTGTGTTTTAACATGTCCTCGAGGTGATTATGATGCATGCCAGAGTTTGAGAACCACTCTTTTTTTTTTTTTTTTTTTGTCAAGAGTCTCACTCTGTCGCCTAGGCTGGAGTGCAGCGGGACGCTCACAGACACCACAGCCTCGACCTGCTGGGCTCGGGTGATCCTTCTGCCTCATCCTTCCAAGCAGCTGGAGCCACAGGCGCGCGCCACCACACCCAGCTAATTTTTTGATTGATGTAGAGAGACAAGGTCTCACTCAGCAAGTTGCCCAGGCTGTTCTCCAACCCATGGGCTCCGGCAACCCTCTCGCCTCCGTCTCCCAAAGTGCTGGGATGACAGGCGTGAGCCATGGCGCCCATCAAACACACAGCCAGCTGTTGTGGATACAGCAGAACGACGACCCAGGGGCCGATAGTTAACATGCAAGCCCGAGGCTTCGCACTGCGCTTTGAGGGGAGAAGGAGGCAACTTTGCACAACCAGTTGTTACTCCTGAACTGTGTCGTCATTACACGGGTGATCGTGGAACTTTGTATTCTGGTGCAGAAAAGGTACAGACAAGTGCCATTTTCCTAGAGACGGCGTCTGAATGATACAAGCAGGGCGAGAAAACTCGGTAGGGTGTGGAGGGAAGCAGATCAACCGGCTAGAAATTGCAGGTCTCTCCCACGACCGGAGGGCTCCGCTCGCTCCTGCTTGGCTTCCTTCCGACTTAACGTGGGGGCTGCTCTCCGGGCCCAAGAGCCCGGCCCTCGGGAGACGCGCGCTCAGTTCTGCGCGGAAGCTGCGCCAGGCCGAGCGGAACATACTCCAGGGAGGCCACCAGGACGCCGGCCCCGGATCAAGGCAAAACGCGGACCCATGCTCGCTAGGGGCCCCCGAGCTCTTCCGCTTAGGTCCGCAACCGGGCCCTTCCGCCTTTTTCGCCCCGCCCCGCCCCGGCCTCCGACGTGAGGCACGCGCGCCGCAGCCAATGAGACGCCAGAAGCGCAACAGCAGTGGCCAATGCGTGTCCGGATGGTGCGAGGGTGCGGAAGTGACCCAGAGCGAGGCCTCGCACCCGGAAGTGCTTGCTTAGTCCTGACATCCCGCTGGGTAGGCGCTCCGGGCTCTGCACGTGGGGCGGGCGTGGCGGCTGCAGGGCAGCGTATGTTGGGTGTAGTGCCCACGCGCTTGCCGTCCTGTGGGTTTTTAGTGGGGGAGCAAGTCAATGTGGCTGTGTGTCGCTGGGAAGGACCCCTACGGCCGCGTCCCGGAGCCTGCGTGTGGACGAGCTTTGCGGGCAGCACAGTGCAGGGAGCAGGCGAGTCGCGAAGACGCCGCGCGGGCGGTGGGAACATGAACCTCTTACCGAAGAGCTCCAAGGAGTTTGGCTCCGTGGACTACTGGGAGAAGTTCTTCCAGCAGCGAGGAAAGAAGGCTTTCGAGTGGTATGGAACCTACTTGGACCTCTGCGGGGTGCTGCACAAATACATCAAACCCAGGGAGAGGGTAAGGAGCGCGGCCTGGCAGCTCTGCGCGCGCACGGGAAAGTGGGGCTTGAGAACGGTCACGTTGCATCTGGGGACGGCGACGGGCGAGGGGTCTAGCTGGACTCTTAGTTCCAGAATTCCACGAGTCGTTCCGGCTAAAAGACAACTTTAAAACACTCTCAAAGTTTTGCAGTTTATCCTTGAATTGCTAATCCTCCTTGGAAGAGTGACTTCTTTAGTAGTCCAAACTAGATGTTATCTCCTGAAAGTGTGCTGTTGCTGTGCATCTCTGTGGCTTCATCGATGTGTTATGAGGTTGTTTATCTAATTGTGAGTTGCTCCCTGAGTTCCGGTCACTGTGCCTTAAGTGACATGAGCATTGAGACATAAATCCTACGCACATTTCAGCAGTGACAAGTGATAAATAAGGTAATAGGTTTGGTAGAGGCGGGACTATACTGGAAATAGGAAAGGAAGAAGTGTAGAAAAGTTAACATTTGTGGGGAAGCTTTATGTGCCATGCCTCATGCAGAGTGTGTGTGTGTGTGTGTGTGTGTGTGTGTGTGTGTCACGTGCAGTCTCTGAATTCTCATCATAAATTCAGGTTAGTGGTCATGCATGCATTTTACAGATGAAACTGAGGCTCTGAGTGCCAGTTTTTTGCCGGAGATTATACATCTAGTGAGCAGTCACTAGGGATTTAAACTCAGGCCTGACTGGCTCCAAAGCGTATGAACTTCTCTTTGTAACATGCTGGGAGGCAACAGTCAGTTTTTTAAGATTGGCTTCAGAAAATAACATATCACAAGATGGAAATCTGTGATGGGAGTAAGATTTGAATCCTTACAAAGTGCATCTTACTCTCTGGTAGAGCCACAGGCATGAATGGATTGAGGAAATAGCGTTATTCCAGGCCTAGGATTTCGTTTGTTTGTTTGTTTGTTTTTGAGTTGGAGTCTCACTCTGTCACCCAGGCTGGAGGACAGGGGCACGCTCCAGGCCACCGCAGCCTCAACCTATTGGGCTCTGGCGATCCTTCCGCCTCAGCCTTCCAAGTAGCTACCATGGCCGGCTAATTTTTGGATTTATTGTAGAGATGAGGTCTCACCAAGTTGCCCAGGTGGGTCTCGAACCCGCGGGCTCAGGCAGTCCACTCACCTCAGCCTCCCAAAGGCGTGGGATTACAGACTGAGCCACCGAGCCCGGCTCAGGCCTAGGATTTCAACAGAAAAATCAGATTTTGGCTGTAATCCTGTGACTTCTGTTAATTCCTGAGTAATAAATGCACCTCTCAGAGAAAAGAACAACCATGATTAATTTGTTTCTACAGCACGAAGCCCATTCTCATATGACCATTTTGTGGCTGCAGGTGGTTTTTACTAGTGAGTTCCTCTATCTGTGATGTTTCAAAATGGAGTCTATAATCAGCTCTGTAATGTTGCTCTCTTCCTGACAACAGTGTCTCCACCTTCTGAAAACATGCAGCAGCCAAGGAGAGGCTTGATTCCTGGAAGTATGTGAAACATATTATCTTGTCTCATTGCCTTCATCCCATCTGTGTTTTTTCCTGCAGGTGCTGGTGATTGGGTGTGGCAGCTCAGAGCTGAGCGAGCAGCTGTATGATTTGGGCTATCAAGATATGGTGAACATTGACATCAGTGAGGTTGTCATCAAGCAGATGAAGGAACGCAATGCTAGCCGACGGCCCCAGATGAGCTTCTTGAAGATGGACATGATGCACATGGAGTTTCCTGATGCCTCGTTCCAGGTGGTGTTGGACAAGGGCACCCTGGATGCTGTCCTAACAGATGAGGAGGAGGAGACCCTTCAACAGGTGGACAGGATGCTGGCTGAGGTTGGCCGTGTCCTGCAGGTGGGCGGTCGCTATCTCTGCATCTCCCTGGCTCAGGCTCACATCCTGAAGAAAGCAGTGGGTCACTTCTCTCGGGAGGGGTGGATGGTGAGGGTGCACCAAGTGGCCAGCAGCCAAGACCAGGTGTTGGACGCAGAGCCTCAGTTCTCCCTGCCTGTGTTTGCCTTCATCATGACCAAGTTCAGGCCAGTGCCTGGCTCTGCCCTTCAGATCTTTGAGCTGTGTGCTCAGGAGCAGGGCAGACCTGTGCGACTGGAGAGTGCTGAGCAGCTGGCCGAGGCGGTGCGGGAGCGGCAGCAGTATGCCTGGCTGCGTGGCCAGCTGCGCCGCAAGGCCGGGCTGGGGAATGTGTCTCTGGACTTATGCGATGGGGACACGGGGGAGCCACGCTACACCCTCCACGTGGTGGACAGCCCCACTGTGAAACCATCGTGGGACAGTCATTTTGCCATTTTCATCAGTGAGTTGGGATTGCTCCCCTCTTCCCTGGAAGGGCTGGCTTGCTGGGGCTGGGACTGGGGCGGATGGGGGTGTCTTGGCTATTTTCATCTTTCAGGAGGTCATACTTCCAGAGGATTAGACCAGCCAAGGCATGATGGAAGGGGTGTGAAAGCTCTCCAGCAGCATGCTTAGATTTTAGGCTTATTCCTTCTCATCTGCCATTGCAGAGGCAAGATGAAGTAGGAGAATGGGACTGGCAGTGGGGAGAAAGAATGGAGAGAAATGTTGCATAGAGATGTTGGTTACCTTGTAGCACGGAGTGAGGAAGCAGCCTGCAACTGGTCTGAGACTGACACTAGTCTCAGCTCTGGCCTGTGAACTGTGGGACTGGGAAGTCACTGTGCTGCTCTGTAGAATTGAGAGAAGCGGGACAGAGTAGCAGCTAAGAAAGCTCTGGAACCAGTCCTGGTGGCATGACATTGGACAAGCTACTTTCTTTCCTGTGCCTTGGTTTCCTCATGTAAAAAGCAGGATTGTAAGTCCTTGTGTAGTTGTGAGGAGTGCAAAAGCTCTTAGAAACGGTATCTGGCACGTGATAAATGCTTTATAAATGTCAGCTGTTATTATTGAAAGGAGTGAATAATATCAGATTTAGCTTAATCAGGATCGAGAGAGATGGTGTGAGGAAGTGCTTTTGAAGGTAGACAGTTCTAGCGAATGCAGTGTTTAGTTATGGTGCTGATGATAATTTGTTTCCTGACACCTGTGCTCTTTTCTGAGTATTCTGTAACCCTGACAGTCTACCTGTGGGCCCAGTAGTGCAGTGGACATGAGCGTGGAGTCCAGAGCTTGACTGCCTGGTCTCGAGTCCCAGCTTCCCCATTTACTAACTATGAACCTAGTAGATGAAGTAACTTCTGTGCCCCCACTCTCCTCATTAGAAAAATGGGAACAGTGCTTCTACTCACTTCTTGGCTTGTTGGGAGGCTTCAGTTAGTTATGTTTGCCAGCTGCTTGGGGTCATGCCTGGCATGTGAGAAGCACTATTACTGTTGCTACTTTTCTTGCCATAAATACCTGCCTCCCTCCCCTTTATTTATTCCTTCCTATTACAGACATGCCCACTTCTTATCTGCCCTTGGTCCTGCTCCATGCCTGGTGGCAGCTTTGCTCTGAGTGTTGTGTGCTAAGGAAATGATAGCCCCTTAGTGAATCACAGTTGGGAGGACGCTGGTCTTGGGCAGGGACTGGCTCTCTGCCATGTGGGCCATATTGGTTGTGGGCTTGAACACTCTTCCAGGACTCTCTGTAACCAAGTTCCTTCTTTTAGTCCCTCAGGGCCGGGAGACAGAGTGGCTCTTTGGCATGGAGGAGGGCCGGAAGCATCTGGCAGCCAGTGCAGGCTTCAGGAGGCTGATCACAGTGGCCCTTCACCGAGGTCAGCAGTATGAAGACATGGACAGCATCCAGGCCGAACTGTCGTCAAGAGTCATGGAGCTGGCCCCAGCTGGAATGCCCACCCAGCAGCAGGTAACAGCTTGGGCAGCAGTGTTCTCGGCCCTCTGAAGCCCAGGTAGCAGCCAGGAGGGCAGAGGGAGCCTTGGCCTGGAACCCTAGTCTGATCTGGAAGTATGTCAGCAGCTAAGAGTTAGATGAGTGAAAAACCACTTTCCCTTGCCCCAGGCAGAGACGGGAATGTGGGCACAATAGTGGCTGTATACGTGTGTGCGTGTTGGAGTAGGGGAGTGCACTCAAAGCCCTGAAGGTGGTGGCCAGGAAATGCTCCACACCTCTGGGCTCCAGCTGTTCACAGTGTGATTTCTTAACTGCGGGTTTTTCCTTCCCACTGTTGAATTGGACTTCCTTGGCCATTTTGCTTCATAGAGCTATCATCTGGGGGTATAAATGGGAATGGACCAGAACAGCGCAGCAGGATTTTCTGGATATTAATGTTGTTGGTCTGGTGTTTTACTGGGAGGGAAATAGAAGGTTTTTGCCAAAATGATATGGTATTATCAGTTAATACTCTGTCCTGTGCCATCCTGGTCACCATGGGTAAAATTGGCACCCAGTTTGTTTACAAGAACTTTATGGTAAAGAGTTTATCCTTCTTGATAGGTGAGAAGGCCAAGGTACCTGGAGGCTTGGCGCAGTATTAACAGATCTGAAAAAAAGAACCCGGGTTCCCACCTGTGATACTGCCCACCAGGCTGACTGGTGTGTATGAATGAATGTGTGTTTGATTCTTCCTGGCAGTCTTTAGGGCTGGTGTTTATCAGAGAGACGTATTTCCTGGAGTCCTAGGTCCTTTGGGGAGCTTTCTTTGAGACCCTCTCTCACCAGGTTATGAAATACTCTTATAGGTCTTTAAACTCTCTCCTCCCATGTTTAGGGGGGAAAATGTATTTTTCTCCTAAGCTTTAGAAAAATGGAGAAAAAGACAAGAATAACTAGGGGAAGGATTGGTTATTTCCCCATGGATCTTGTTACCTTTGTCCTTGTCTAGATTTCTTTTCATAATGACAGCCCTTGCCTAAGGATTCTCTGTAGGTTTCATTATCTTGGACTATTGAGAGTTCTTTAGGGCTTACTGATGAGAAACTCATAGATTTTTCCTGAAGAGAATAGCTGCCTCTCACTAATGGTTTTGGGAGATTAGATTTGGGTTATGTATTCTGCTGATTTTCAAAAAGTGAGTCAAACCTTTTGAGAACTATTCATAGGCCCCAGAGAAATACTGTTGTCGAACAGCAAATCTTTGGAGTTGTCATCCAGAGATTTGGGGAAATTCCTCAGATGTACACACAGTGGGGAGGGAGGGGCTGTGACTTCTTGGTTTTCCTCGTTGAGCTGGTGTTTTGACCATATCTCTTGCTGTATCTTCAGGTGCCTTTTCTGTCCGTGGGTGGGGACATTGGAGTCCGCACTGTTCGGCACCGAGACTGCAGCTCCATAAGTGGCGACTATGTCATCGAGGACGTGCAGGGGGATGACAAGCGCTACTTCCGGCGGTTAGTCTTCCTCAGTAACCGGAATGTGGTGCAGTCAGAAGCCAGACTGCTGCAGGATGTGTCTCACAGAGGTGAGGCTTTGTGGCCTTGATGGGGGTCCCAGCTGGGTGTGGCATGGACTTTTGATTTTGGGTGTCCACAAAGACCTAAGAGCTTGGTGGAGATGGGCAACAGCCCTGGGTGCCTAAGAACCAGAGCCGTGGATGTGACTGGTGAGCCCCACTGTCCTCCATAGTATGAAATGCTGTCGCCTGTTCAGAGGGTCTGAGAGTTGGCAAGCGCCTGAGAGGCATCTAGCCTGTCACAGCTCAGTGGAACGGCCTGTGATGGAGGAGTTGTGCAGTACCTGAGCTTCTGGTATGATCGCTACCAGGCGTGTGTGGTGCCGAGCATTTGAACTGGGGCTGTTGCAACTGAGGAACTGAAATTAAAATTTTCTTTAATTAATTTTCACGCACATATAAATGGCTACAGGTAGCTAGTGGGGACAGTATTGGACAGTGTGATCTAAACCATCTCCTTTGGGATCCCTTCAAGTGGTCTCCTGGATGCTGCTCAGAAGCTCCTGCTATGGGGAGGGGAGTCTATTGTGTGTCCTACCCATGTTGTTCGCTGGGTGTGTTTGTGTTACAGAAGCAACACTTGCCATTGTAATTACTTTGAAAGTCAGGTGTATAGAGTAAGAAATGAATGTTTCTCCCTCCCCTTCCCTGACGTGACTTCCCCTTGAGGCACAGAAATTCTGTGGAAGCTGAAGCTGGCTCCCCGATTCCCAGTTGCTCCCGTTGCCTGACCTTGCTGTCCTCTCAGCAAGGCATCTGGGAGGAGGCTGGAGATGGAGGATTCACACTCTGCAGGTCATGGGTTTGCCCTGAGCCTAGGATCAAGATCCTCTCAGCAGAATGGTTTTTTCCTTAGGGTTTCCTGGCCAATTTTACCCATGATTGTTGGGTTCCTAGCCTGTGGTTGGTCACTCTGACTGTAAGTTGATTCCGTTTCATTTCACTAAGACATCAGTAAAAGTGCTTAAGAGAACACTTTGCCCCTCCAGTTTGGATTTCAGGTTTTTTCATCATTGTCGGGTTCTTGCCTCTCATGGGAAGAACATTCTCCCTCATGAAAGTCTTGGTGAGCAAAAAGGAGAGCATATTAAAAAGTGATTTAACATCTTGGAAAGCACCCTGATCATACAGTCCCTGGTGCTGCTATGGAATGCAGCAGGTCCCTGTGAAGACCAGCCCTTTGTTTCCATGGTGTCCTGGAGCAGGAGAGGGAGGAGGTAGAGGGAACGTAGAGGGTCCTCTATTGGCTTTATTTCCCCCATGAGCCCTTGTGATGCCTTGTTCAACAGTATGGGAGGTGCTACTGTGGCATGGTAGAGAGATGAAGAGTGCTGGGGACATTGGTCCTGAGTTCAAATCTGTCTGCACCACCTGCTGATTCTATGCCTATTTACTTAACACTTCAGCTGCTAGGTGTCTCATGTGCCAAAAAATGGAATGAGAAGTTTGTCAGAAGAGTTAAAAGAGTAAAAGTCCTGGTACAGTAACTGGCACCGAGGAGGTAATTGGTAGCTGTACCTCCTTCTCTGAGAGAATGTATAAGTAACTTTTTCTCCTGTTAGAGGTCATACATTTCTCAGAGGGGAGGTATGAGGACTCCTCCATGGAGTTTTCCCAGATTTCTGAGTGTGCCTACTCCCTTTTCCAGATTCCTTGTCTCCGTTGTATGTGTGACATGTTTAACAACTGTCTCTGAGGGGAAGGGGAGACACCCTGATTTGTAGTGTTTGCCCATTTCTGTGGTATAAGTACCCCCCACATGGCCAGTTTCAAGCTGTCAACAGTGAGCAGAATTCCTGCGTGTTTGCCAGTGGGCTCCTTTGAGTTATGCTGTCCATAACGCTGTGTTCCAAGGCCTAGTGTTCTGGGCGTAGGCCTTCATTAAGGCTGTCTCTCCTTTAGCCCAGAAGAAACGGAAAAAGGAGAGGAGGAAGCAGCGACCTACTGATGTTGCTGAGGACCTCCCTGCGGCCATTGATAAGAGTTACCTGTGCTGTGAACACCACAAAGCCATGGTAGCCGGCCTCGCACTGCTGAGGAATCCAGAGCTGCTCTTGGGTGAGAGACACCACTGCCTTCACACTAGGGCGCGTGTAAGGTTTCAGAAGTAGCTGTTGATGTCAGCTTCCTTGTCGTTTAAGAACAGTTCTTACGAACCAGCAAATGCACGTGTTTTCGTGTCTTCATCTCAGCTGTCTTCTGAGTTAATGCACATACCAAATAACTTTTGCCCCAAATTCAACTTGTATCATTGAAATTGTACTGAAATGTGTTGGTGTCTGAATGTTTCTTCTATTTATTTCTTCTTAAAATTAAGGTATACAATGGTATGTGGAGTACACAGATTTTAAGTTGTTCTGCTTTTCTGTAATACATTTGAACACCAGATGCAATTCTATCTTGAATGTCTACTTTTAAAAAATCCATATTGTGGTTAGTGCAATCATAGCCTTGTAGCAGGTCACATCAGCAGAAATGTTGGTGTTTCCATCTGTGGTATGCCTGTCCTCGCCTGGGGTCCCTGAATGTGCCCACTTGTACCACCAACCTGTCTTGGTGTTCACGCGTGTCCCTGAACCTCTATTCCTACATGTAGCCTTCAGGGTCTGGCTCCTCTCAGGGAGTCTTTATTTCTTTCTTTGATCCCCTTATGGCTGCTGTTTCTCTGTTCTTAGGGATAGGAGTTGGGCTTTTATTCCCTGTTGTTTATGGAATGTGGACAGATTGCCCTTGCTTGGTTGGGATATCTGAGAATGGGGTGTGACCTTGTGAGTCGAGAGCTAGGCAAGGGGCATTGCATCTGTACTGTACTGCCTGTGACCATGACCAAGACTGCTAGGCCATTACTCCTCCCTTTCCAGAGAGGGTCCAGCAACTCTAATGGTGAAGACTCCTGATTCCAGGTAACTGAGTGCTTTGGGATCTTTAGGAGACCATGACAGGGTAACCCTCTCTCTGTCCTTTCAATAAATCTTGCTTTCTCAAAAAAAAAAAAAAAAAAAAGAAAGGAAAAGAGACCATGACAGTAGTGCACTGGTTCACCTTCTGGGTCTAGTCGTCATGAATCCAGTTGAGTTTTCAGATGTCATATCAACTCCTAGATTTTGGGAGTGGGACAGGGAGGCCAGGTCTCTAAATCTCCTGAGCAGAGTCAGTGTTGTGACTCCCCCTTGCCTTCCCTGAGGCTGGTACAAAGATTTGCAGTGAGCAGATGGCAAAGTGATGCTCTTTTCTTTTCTTACAGAGACTCCGCTGGCATTGTTGCTGGTTGGCCTGGGTGGGGGCAGCCTCCCCCTCTTTGTCCATGATCATTTTCCAAAGTCCTGCATTGATGCTGTGGAGATTGACCCCTCCATGTTGGAAGTGGCCACGCAGTGGTTTGGCTTCTCCCAGAGTGAGCGAATGAAGGTCCACATTGCAGACGGCTTGGACTATGTTAGCAGCCTGGCGGGAGGAGAAGCAGGTACTGCAGGGGAGTCATTGGAGGGTGGAAGGGAAGATTGCTCCATGGTTGTGAGACCTGCAGGGGTCTCGAGAATTTATCGCTAAGAGGATGGTGTCAGTATAATCCCGGTCTTTCACCTGTTTATTTGTTGATTCACTTATTCAAGACTAAAAGAGTGCCAGCTCTATTCTTAGCACTGTGCCAGGCGTTTGGGGTGTAGCAACCGGAAACAGACCAGTGGGGCTCCTGATATGTAACCTCATGACTTCCTCATCATCCCAGGAAACCTGGAGTCTGTAGTGGGGAAAAGAAAAGATGGCATGTGTGTTGGGGCTGTATCTTCTAAATGCTTCAGCTGGGGGTGGAGCCAGAAGTCAGGCAAAACAGCTTTCATGTAGGTCAGTGGTTTACAACTCAAGGGGCATTTGGCTATGTCTGCAGAAAGTTTTTGGTTGTCACAGATCAGGTAAGGTTTTGCTACTGGTGTCTAGGGGCTAGAGGCCTAGTCTATGAAATCTACAATATGCCACGGTGTGCAGGACAGCCATTAATGGCACAGAGTGATCTGGCCCAGGTTGTCAACAGTGCCGAAGTTAGAAATCGTGTGGTGATGCCACAGTGGGGATTTTGCAGCCCTCCTGCTACTGGAATTAAAGCTCCATTTGCCCTAATAACTTGTATCCCAGACTTAGGACAACAGGCATATTAGTTTTCCGCAAAATACCAGGGATAGTGTTTCCCTCATCATTTTGCAGTTATATATTCGGGCTCCTGGTGACTGTACTTTCTGAAGCTTGAGTCCCTCAGGAGGAGTTAGTGGTCTCCTGGGAGCTCAGGCCACCCTCCTGGTCTGCTCATTCCATGACAGATACTCTGGTTTTCACTGGGAATTGGAATATCTTCCAGTAAAGGTGTGGCAAACTGTGATGCCTGCAGTTAGTGTTTTGGGATGAACAGGTACAGCCTTAGTTGTCTTTGCAAGTGGAATTTTATGTCAGAGTTGCACAGGTTACCTCTCTGAGGCTACGGCCAGTGGGGGCCCAGGCCCAAGATAGCTGATATGTGTGAGGCACATGGTAGGTGTTCGGTCCATCACGCATGGTGCTGCAGTGATCTGTAGGTGAAATGGCGCTGCCCATCTTTCATGATAACCTTTCGGATTCCTGGAGACCCAAGGCTCCAGATGTGGACCATCAAGTGGACTTCTCCTTAAATGTAGAGCCAGTATGTTCTCTTTCAGCTCTTTGCTAAGTACAGTGATAAACATTCAGAAATCCTAACTAGATACTGGTTAATTACTGCCACAGTCTCCAGATTTTCTAAAAACATGTCAGTGGCATTGCAGGGCTATCCCTTACAAAAACTAGCTGACATTATAGTAAGGAGAAGATCTACTTCATCAGTTCTTTTACATCCATTTGGCAAAATCATTTCTTTCTTGAGCCAGCTATTTATTGTTCATGTGACTACAAAGATAACACTAACTCAAATTTCAGAACATTTAGGCAATACTTGCTGTTCCCAGAGTTAAAGTTGCCATTTGCTGGGTCGGCCCTTCAAGGCTTAGGCAGCTACTTTGTCTGGCTTGGTGATTCCCCACTCTATGTAGGCTTACTGGGGAGGGTAAGAGGAATACTAGCGGCCTCCCATTTGCCCCACAGCACCCTGGAGTTTTTGACTTCGTTTGTTGGGAGTGTAGCCCACATTCTCTAAGGACTTAGAAGCTTCCCAGGGTGATTCTATTAAAATGTTCTGCCAGGGTCAGAAACCACTGGAATTCGATGGACACTTAGACAAGAAATATTCATGCTAAAGCAAGACCCCATGAATGTCTGTGTCTTTGGAAGGTGCTTGTAAATACTGCGGAAGGCCCTGTCTTTACTGTGGGACACTCTGAACCCTGATGTCAGGATTCCCCTGGGCCATGATGTCAGTGCCCTGACAGGCACACCACATCCCCTATGGCATCCTTCTGACGTCGCCACCCTGACCACCATGGGTACAGAGGAGGTTAGTGTAGGAGCGAATGTGGTGTTATTTTACTCAGCAACAACAGGCTTGCTTGCTTCTCTTTCGTAGCACGGCCCCACTATGATGTCATCATGTTCGATGTCGACAGTAAGGACCCAACACTGGGAATGAGTTGCCCACCCCCAGCATTTGTGGACCAGCCTTTTCTGCAGAAGGTCAAAAGCATCTTGACTCCTGAAGGTATGGAGAACAAAAGGTTGGAGAGGGAGAAGGGAGGAACCCTTAAATTATCTTTTTAATGAAAAATGAACATAAGTGTATAGCTCTGTTTTCCCAAATTAAACACATCTATTTACCAGCACAAACACAGAACATTTCCAGGACCCCAGAAGTCTCCCTCTTACCCCCTTTTATGAACTCGTCTTCCCAAGTGTAACCACTATCTTGACTTCTGTCAGTGCAGCTTAGTTTTGCAGGACTGTAATTGCTGGCAGATTGGAGGTGTGTGTGTGTGTTTGACTGTAGTAGGTGTGGTGCAGCAATTTGCAGTCCCACCAGCATGGTGATGCTGGCTACCTCTTGGATGCTTCCTGCATGCCCTAGATCAGGCGGTGTGTTACTTAATCTTCACAGCAGCCTGTTTTCAGATTAGGAAACTGAGACTGAGAGATTTGCCAAGGTGACACAAGATAACAGGCTCCAATTCCAGCCCTTGTCACTGGAAAACTGGGCTCTTAATCCCTATGTTCACAGCCCCCTAGGTGTTTTGATCTGTGGAAGGTACTGACTGGTGAACTGTATTGATTTAGAATCTTATTGTCAGAAGTCAGGGCAGCTTGGCCCTCTCACTGTTACTAAATGCCCCGTGATGGGTATGTCAAGAATGTAGTATCCCTGTCGAGTTGGTACATTTTACTTTCTCAGGGATATTAATTAGTTACTTCTTTCTCAAAGCAGTTCTTCAGGAAACAGGCATGGAGAATGGTGAGATAATGTGTTACCACAGAAGAGCAAGAAGTAAGGATGCAGTCTTCTTGGGGCTTGTGTATTCCCTGTGCCATCCTCCATCTGCCTTTGTGGCTGTGGATTCTCTGCACACTTACTGCTGCCACAGCTGTGTGTTCCTAGTCTCCCAGATGCCCTGTGGCAGGAGTTGGCATTTTCCTAAGAGCTGGTCCTTGTCTCTGGTATCTCCTGATCTGAGGTTCTGACTTTTCTTCCCATCCCACAGGTGTTTTTATTCTCAACCTTGTGTGCCGAGACTTGGGGCTGAAAGACTCCGTGCTGGCTGGGCTCAAGGCAGTTTTCCCCCTTCTATACGTTCGGCGAATTGAGGGTGAGGTGAACGAGATCTTGTTCTGTCAGCTGCACCCTGAGCAGAAACTTGCCATGCCAGAGCTCTTGGAAACGGCCCAGGCCTTGGAGCGGACCCTGCAAAAGCCTGGGAGGGGTTGGGATGACACGTATGTGCTGTCTGATATGCTCAAGACCGTGAAGATGGTATGATGATTGACCTTGGTCACTGGCCTGCCAGGGATTCAGAATATGATACACAGTCCTTTTTAAGCCTTGTATTTTTATTGGTTTCATACTCAGCTACCTACGCATGACATCCAGCTTGGTGGGGGTGCCTGAAGATCTGGGAAAATAAAGTCGTTCCCCTCCAGTCCTCTTAGTGCTACTTGGGTTGAGCGCCTTGGGTAGGGCTCCCTGCGGCAACTGCAGTATACACTGCATGCCTTCCCACGTGTGCCAGGCTCCCCAGGACAGTCCAATTTCATTGCATCTGTTCTTTACTGATTTGCATTTGCTTTAGCCCTGCCTGAGGTAGTGAGGCAGCAGAGTATCGTGTGCCAGAACAATAAACAGAGGATGGTTTCTGTAGATGTGTATCAGGCTTGCTCTGTCTGTCTGCAGATGAAACTGCTGCTAAAATGCTCACCCACTCCACTGTTTAACAACTTTTCTCAATTGCCCAGGCTTTGTAGCCTAAGCCTTGAGTTTGTTCTGGTCTTGGTGGAAGGCATGCATATCAGAGACCTGCCTGACTGAAGTCTCTGGTGTTGTTCACTTATGGCATTTGTGAAGTGTCAGCTGCATCCAGACCCCACATAGAGAGTGGGGCTGGAGGGGAAGATATATAAGAATGGCCCAAAACGTGGGTTCATAATAAAAGTTAGTGTGGGGCCATCTTCTAAGTGGTTTACGTGCACTATCTCATATAGTCTGACGTAAAGGAGAGGGAAACCAGAGCTAAATCTAAGCCCACATCTCACTAGAGTTTTTGAGATCATGAAGCCAGTGGTTCCAAGACTGACTTGAATTTCATCTCTCCTAGCCAAGCCCAATGTAGTAAGCAGTACCATGGAAAATAGGCAGTCACCATTCACCACCTGGCCTATCTCACCACAGGCTCTTTAGAGTAGACTAGAATCTTGAGGTGAAGCATGCAGATGCTTCGCTCATGGTGGGGCCACCCTAAAGTCAAAAAAATTATAAGTTGGGGACTGTTTGTATTTCAAGATTAGGTTGTTACTCTTAATAAAATAGTGTCAGTCTGTTATGAATAAGGGGTGTGAGTGCAGAGTAGAGTTTTTAGATCTTACTCCTTAGAAATACTTGGAGCTTGTTCTTCAGGGGAGGGTTTTCCCTAGAACCCTTCAAGGGAAAGATTATTCCTCACATCTTATCCCTGTACCCCAAAGAGCCTCACTTGACAAACCCTGTTTTCTTACCTGTAAGCTTGTGCATTGTTAGGGTGGTCTATTGAGCACAGGGTCTGAGTCAGGAGCTCGTTCTTGGTCCTTAGTCAGATCACCCTCATGTACAGAGTTGGGAGCAGCATGCTTGGGTAGCACAGTCACACTAGGTATTACCAGAATGATGACGAGGTCTCACCTACATCTTAGGGGAACGATCCACAGAGTTAAGCATGTTTACTGGTGTGTTTACATGTCACTTGCCAAATTTGGAGGTGGGAAAAGGCACTTAGGGGCGATGATTGTTGTCTAAACATTTTTGAAAGATTGAAGTATAGAAGAGTGAGCTGGGTTAAGTGTGTCCCTGACTGAAGGAAGACTAGTGGGCACAGGTCACAGTCAGACAGTCTTCAGCTTAATTTTCTGCAAGGAGGAGATTTGTACCTGTGGAGACCAGCATGCTCACCAGGATACTTGGTGGCTGCAGGCTGCTCAGGCAGCCCTAGGTACCTCCTGCAGGCGCTTGCCAGTCTGTGAAGAAAGGGTTCTATGTGTACTGACAGCCATTGGCTGGTACCTGTCCTTCCTACTGAAAGCTGTTCCCACCAGTGGCTGCTGGCTTTTGCATTAATGACAGGCAAGTACATCTTTGCCTAACTTAGGCATGTGAGCTCTGGAGGGAGTGCTGTACATGTGAATATACCATTCCAGGCAAGTAACATACGTGTCACCCATGTGTAATGTGAGCCAATAAAACAGGAAGGCTGGGATGAGACCCCTGGGCAACCAGAGAATAAATGTCCCATCTGAGGCATTGTCCTACAGGAGTGTTATCCCCAGGTGGCTAGATCTCCAAGAGAAGCCAGAAATCCCAGGCGTGTGTGTGCTGGCATTAAAATGTTGGCCAGTTGGAACACTGCCTCAAGCCATATTCAGTCTCTGGACCAGAAAATTGTGTCTCCTACCATAGGGACCTACGGAATGTCCAGGGGTCTAACATGCACCCAGGCTTAGCACAAAACTGCTCCAAGTCTGAAAAATCTGGAGAAGTCTTGACTCATGTTATGACCTCATTTTTCTTTAATGGTTACAGCTGAGTGGGAATGGTGCCCCATCCTTGGGATAGTGTACAGTTTAGCATCCCAGGACTGTCAGATAACAGAATAAATCTCATGACTCCCCCCAAAACAAGCTCTGCAACAATGTGAAATTATGAGACTGACTGTCCTCCACCATTTTGCCCTTGCCCTGTATCAATTTTCCTGCATCTCTCCCATCTTGCCTACTCTGGGCCATGCCCCAAGTCGGCCTTACAGGGAGACTAATGACTATCCTTAGCTGCACGTGGCAGTCATCTGTTACACTAAACAAAATCATGATCTCCCAAAGATGTCCATGTCCGGATCCTGGCAGCCAGTGACATGGCATTGCTGGTCGTTGCTAGCTCTGCAGAGACAGGAGGCCACAAGCAAAGGAGTACGGCAACTTCTAGAAGCTGCAAAAGCCAGCTCTTCCCCAGAGCCTCCAGCAGGGGGCGGAACTGCCAACTCAATTCTAACCCAGTGAGACCATCTAGACACTGAATAACAGAACTGTACACTAGTACATTTGTGTTTTCAGTCACTGTGATAACTTGTTGCTGCAGCCATAGAAAACTAATGTTCCTGAGAAGCTTTAGAAACAGGCCTGGCCCCACCCCCAGCAATTCTGATTTGTTTCGTCTGGGGTGTAGCCTGTGCATCAGAATGATAAAATGTCTTTCCAGGTGATAGTGTGAGGCCAGAGTTGAGGACCCCTGAGATGCAGGCTCTTAATGGGTACGTTATGAGCAAAGGGGGAAGGATGCTGTTCCCACCAGTGGCTGCTGGCTTGGCTCAGATGCCTGCAACAGCAGTCACTTGATATTGGAATATGCTGCCTCACAGCCACACACTAGTACACACTTTCATAGTCTGACTCTCGAGTGGGTGACAACGGTGGAAGGTCACTTGCTGTCCACAGGGGCCATGTCCTCTGTGGAGCATGGCAGCTCTGCTCCCCGCTACAGTGGCCCTGAGTGTCCACCCAGAGGACTGCTTAAAGCTCAGGGGCTAGTGAACCTCAGATCCTCAGTTACCCTCTTGTGGCTTGTCTTGCCGTTTGGTTCCTACACGCTTGTTAGCAGCTAGTGGTCGGCAAGAAGTGGACTTGAGTTGGATTTTTGGACAGGCTGCTCTATGCAGACACTGCTTGTGTGCTGAGGATGCAAAGAGGAAAGAGCTATCTCCCAGTTAGCTGGGGACACGGAAGGGCGATCCGACAGCCTAGCACACACGGGTGAGCTTTGGAGCTACATGTGCAGGAGGCATCAGGCCAGTGTAGAGGATGGTCAGATGTTTTCTTGTTAGCACAGAAAAGTGTCCAGTCGTAATAAAAATTGCCTGAGACAGTGATTGAAGGCTGGACTGCTTTTTTTCCAGCTCCGGTTTGGGCTGGTTCCCATGCCTCCCAGTAGATGGCACTAGAAATCACATGCGTTCCGGGGTGTCCAAAATTCCCCCTGAAGAGTGGCGCTTCTTGGGCCTGTCTTCCAGCCATACTTCCTGTGTCTCTAGTGAATAATCACAGTCTCCTTCTTGCCTGTTCTCTTGCTTTTCCTGGTACTCTAGCCACTACTCTCCACTGTCACCCTGTTCTCCTGCCCAGGCATTTGGAAAGAGTATCATTTCCTCTAGCAAGGATGTTGCCAGCGGGGGAACCCTGTGTGAGGCAGAGATCCCTTGGGCCTACATCCCTGATTTTAGAAATAATAGCTGGAAATAGAGTCATGGGGTCATGTTAGTAGGGCATATACCTAGAAGCTGATAAGAGATAAAGATGGAACAATGTCTGGCATATCTCCAACTCTTCTGCCAAGATGTAATAAGACATATCTGTCATAGTAAGTTAGTAGGTAAGGGAAAAGGTAAAAACAAAATTTGATTGGAATAATGGATTTGGATATTCTTTTTTATTCAAGTTAGCCCTAAAAAGAAATGTCTAAGTCTTAAACCACAGAACCTATAAATATGACCTTATTTGGAAAAAGTCTTTGCAGATATAATTATTTTGAGATGAGACCATCTCAGATTGGGGTGGTCCCCAAATCCAATGACAAGGATGTAGAATGGCAGAAGAGACAGGGGAGACACCTGGGGAGAGCCCATATGAAGACAGGCAGATGGGAGATACACCCCCACAGCAAGGAATACCAGGGGATGCTGGCAGCCACCAAAAGCTAGGGGAGGGTGGGGAAGGACTCTCCCCCAGAGCCTCTGGAAGGAGCCACCTGCTGACACTTGGCAGACTTGTGGCTTTCATTACTGAGACAATAAACTTCTGTTGTCTTAAGGCACCAAGTTTGTGGTAACTTGTTTTGGCAGCCTTGAGAAACAAATATGTTATCTGAAAAGGTTTAGCCTGTGCCATCCCACAGAACCAGAGTGCTGAGCCGCATCCTACCCAGGTATGTTTAGCCTTCACAGGATGTTGTATATGAAATCTGCATTTCCAAATCTTTGAGAATTTGGAGGCTCTGGCAATGCCAGCCCTTGTTTACCCTGGACCGGAACTGGTCAGCACATCTGCGTGTTTGGGTGGATCACATTTGCTGCAGTCCCCACTGCTTGCTCTCTGCCTCTCGCATACATGTATGTTACCTGCCTGGTCCCATGGGCCTTTGAGTTATTAGCTCCTATATAGGCATCAGGATTGGAGACACAATCTTCTTCTTTGGAATAAGGGAATGAATCCCCTGGCTTTGGAGTCTGGTTCTGGGAATTTTACACAGAAGAACCATTCAGAGGTGGTTCCAGAATCTGGTTACTCAACAAGACCACCTGGGTACCATATTCCAGACCTACTGCATCAGAATCTTGGGGTGTGTATGTTATGTATTTTTGTGCACATGCATGACAATGGAATAGGCTAAAGGGAGATCCACAGAATCTCCATCTCAAGCAGTTCTGATAATACACAGGCCTAGAAATAGCTGCCATAGGACATTACCTGTCAGCACTAGAACAGAGACAGTTTGAGTGTCTTATCTCATTGAAGATCTGTGAGGCATGTTGTTTTTAAAATGTCTTTTCTTGTGAAAATTTGGATGTTTGCAATATTTTGTGGAGCTAAGGGTTTGAATTAGTCAGATTCTTTACATTTATGAAGCCAAGAAACTTGGTTTCTATCTACAAACCAAAAGTGGCAAAACAAGATAGGTCCTTTAATGAAAGCACAAAAAGCCTCAGCAATTAATATAGTGATATATTTTATTTATCTTAGCAGTATTTTAATAGTGTGTGGTGGCACATGCCTCTTGTCCCAGCTACTCAGAAGACTTGAGGCAGGAGGATTACTTGAGCCCAGGAGTTTGAGGTTGCAGTGAGCTATGATTGTGCCTGTGAATAGCCAATGTACTCCAACCTGGGCAGCAAAGCAAGACCCCATCTCTGAAAAAAACAAACAAACCAAAGCAAAAAAAAAAAATCCCACAAGGTTTTCTTCCCTTTTTGGTGGTGAGTGGGAATAAGCTGAAAAGATGGTTTCTGGGATTGTTGACTTGTTCAAGGGGCCGGCATAGTTCTGGTTGGGTTGAGATTTAATTTATAACTCTGAAATAGCTATTTCCAGCTTCTTGAGAATAAGATTTGGGTCTCTACGAGTCTCCCGAGAATGCCAGTGGACTACCTGAAAAAGGAAAGGACATTGTAAGAGTATTTAAAGAAACTTGTTAGGGAAAATGTTGCCATTATTTTGGTCAATACATTTGATTCTACAAAGCATTGCATGAAGATTGAGTTCATAAGTACCTTATTAAATGATTCTTTTATTCAATAAGTATTTATTGAGTGCCTACTATGTATCAGGCACTGTTACATTAGGAATACTGCAGTGAATATAAAAGTCCTTGATCTTGACTCTTATTCTTGATGATGAAAAATGAAAGGATAACTTCATTGATGTGTGGAGGTACCTTTGGTAGGAAGAATGTATATCTGTTACGTGGACTATTAAGTTGTTCATTTTAAGGCACATTATCAGCATGTCCTTCAGAAAGCCAAGGCTGATCTTCCACTGGTTGCTGTTTTTAGAAGGTAAGCATTTGGTGCAGTTTTTAAGTTAGTTGAATTTCAGGGGCACATGCATGCATACCTCATGCTCTCTTATTCCAAGAAGAGCTATTTTCTCCTGGCCGCCTCAGCATCTACTTCCTCAGGGGAGAATGAGTAAGCCCCAGGCCATCTGAAAACTGAACCACAGAAACTTTCTTACAAAGTGCTCTCTGAATGGGCTAGGCTACCCTAGCTTGAATTTTGCCTTCCCTAGCATAGCACAGTCATGTAGGGAAGACTGGCCGATGAGTTACAAGTACAGATTAGGCCAATTCCAGACCATCCAACCAGGAGAAAGGGCAGAGCCAGGACTACAGCTCATGTCTCTAGGCTTCCAGTTCAGGTCTCACCACCTCACCACGCAAGTCATCTTCTCTCTTTGTGAACAAGAGTTGGGAACCCTAGCAAAATCAAGATGTGAAGCTATTATCTCTATTTCGCTGTCATCAAGATTGAGGAACCGGGAATGGCTGCGATGCCCAGCAGAGTACTCAGTAAGCCCTGAAGTGGAAGGTTGTGGAGAGCATTGGTGTGGAAGCTGTGGGTGTCATAAAGGCCCAGAGCCACAGCGCATCCTGGCTCCCCTTCCTTCATAATTAGAGTCTGCCCTTGAGAACTTTCTGAGGACCACATTCAAATCCACTGATGCCTCCAGGACCCTTGGTCATTTTGGAGGGAAATACCAAGATACTTCCAACAAATCTGAAAGTGACGAGTAGAGAAGGCAGCCCTCTGGAAAACCAGAGCTTGTTTTGTATTTTTATTTTTGTTTTTATTTTCAGTTAAATAAATGTTTATTCTGTATTCCCAGGTGCCAGGCACTGAGCTGTGCATATAGAGGTTGAATAAGACAGTCCCTACATTAAGAGATCAGTCTAGGGGCTTGGGGGATGGAGGATCAAGGGGGGGACAAAAACATAAATAGACTTACCCAGAGTGCTATGGAAACAGGGTAGATCCAGGACAGATCCAGATTTAGCTGCCTGGTCCAAACCTACACTGTGGGCTTATAGCAGAGACTTTAGGGATTGTAGAAGCCTTTACTTTTTAATAACACTTCTATTCATTGAGCACTTACTATGTACTGAGAATTGTGCTAAATGAAAGCCAGAGTTTAAAGCTAGTGAGAGACTGGGCACAGTGACTCAAGCCTGTAATCTCAGCACTTTGGGAGGCCAAGATGAAAGGATTGCCTGAGCCCAGGAGTTCAAGACCAGCCTGGGCAACTTGGTGAGACCTTGTCTCTACAATATACTGAAAAAATTAGCTGGGCGTGGTAACGCATGTCTGTGGTTCTAGCTACTTGGAAGGCTGAGGTGGAAGGATAGCCTGAGCCCAGCGGGTTGATACTGGGGTGGCCATGAGCTTGTCACTGCACTCCAGCCTGGGTGACAGGATAAGACTCTGACTCAAAAAAAAAAAAAAACAAAAACAAAAAAAAAACTTGTGTGGAGCCTCCAGCCCCCAAGGTAACTGATATTTCCCTGATGTAGGGTCTTAAGAGACTATTGTTTCAACTTCCTCCTCATGCTATCTTTTTTCAACGGATGTGTCCCAAATTTCCTTATCCCAGCTAGCCTGTGGGTACAAATGGGGTCACGTTAATAGTCATCACTCAGAGTTCCTAACCCTCTCATTCCCGCTTGCACAGTAAATCTAAACCTATATGAGACACTGCTCCCTCTCTCCCGCCCCACACCCCCAAGCCTTGGAGTCTGGCCTGGCTTCTCAGCTGTTTGCTCTGGGCTGCCTGTATCCCTGCTCCCGTTCTCTCCCTGAGAACACTGGTCTGTCTTTTGGCACTCACGAAGCTGCACAGCATTCAAGATGCCAGAACAGCAATGTACCTACTACCTTTAGTCCTCTGCTCCAGAATCTTGCTGGATCCTGTACAGAAATGGGGAGGATTCCCGTGTCCCTCCTGTTCTGGGCCATACTTTCATCTTGGAAGACAGTGTGTGGGACCAGGCCAGGCTTCTCAGGGGCTCAGCAGTTTCTGCCTGGAGTGCTCTTGGGTGGCCCTGTACCTACGTTACCCTCACAGACAAGCAAAGCAATGCCTGCCAACCATGAGCTCATGTCTTTACCAGACACACGCAGGTTTCTCAGAATCTTTACTGAGACTCAACTCCCGGTTCCTCAATCTTGATGACAGCAAAATTTAAATTTAATGCTATTGTAAGTAGTATTTTTAAATTTCAGTTTGATTATTTCTGAACAACTTGGAGGAGCTGGAGGTCACCATGCAGGCACACCAGAACAAGGGTGGAAGCTTTACTCTTTCCTGCACTTCTTTCAGCCTTTGATAAGCACTAAACACATGCCAACACTGCTGCAGTGATGGGTGTACAAGAATCAAGAACCTTACGTTCTCTGATAAGCCATCAAATTGGGTTAGGTTGCCAAAGATGGTGGTTCTGGGGGCGAAGGTGGGGAGGAGTAAGCCAGGCTGCCCTTCCTCGCTTAGCCTGTTTTTCGGGGGCATTGCTGATGTAGACAGCACCAGCATTAGTAACACATAAAAGCAAAGATGACCTCACAACTCAGCCTTTCAGAAACAGCCCCTACTCCTCTCTGGTAAGAAAAGAGTTTTCCTAGTCAGGAATTAAGATTCTATTAGTTTGTAGTTGTTAAAACACAGTTGTTCAAAGGAAGAGACTGATATTTATTCAGGAACTACTATGTGAGAATTACCATAAAAATATGTTATTTTTAAAAACAGCTTTATTGAGATGTGACTGATGTACAACAAACTGCATGTGTTTAAATCCTACCATTTGATAAGTTTTAACATTTGTACTTGCCTGTGAAGCCATCCCCACGACCGAGACGATGAGCATATCTCTTCCTCATCCCAAAGTTCCCTCGTGCTCCTTGTTAGCCCTCTGTACCACTTCTCCCACCCCAGCTCTTGTCCTTAGGCAACCAGTGGTTCGCTTCCTGTCCCTGCAGATTGGTTTGTATTTTCTAGAATTTTATATTAATGAAATCATACACTCTTTTTCATTTGACTTTTCATTCAGCATAATTACTCTGAAATTGTTCATGTTGTATGTAGCAATTGTTCATTCATTTTCATTGCTGAAGAGCAATCATTTTGTTGTTTGGATATACCATTAGTTGTTTATCCATTCACATTTTGATGATATGTAAGTCATTTATAGTTTCTGGCTATTATAAATAAAATTGCTATAAACATTCATGGTCGAGTTTTTGAATGAACATATGCTTTCAGTTCTCCTAAGTAAATACCAAACCATGGAATGAATGTGTCCTAGAGTAGGTGTATATTTTTCAAGAAGCTACCAAACTGTTTTCCAAAGTGGTTGTATCACTTTACGATCCCACCACAGTGTATGAGAGCTCCAGTTGCTCCATGTCTTTTTCAACACTTAGAATGGTCAGTCTTAGTTGCATTCCTATACACCAACAACAAGCAGGCAGAAACCTAAATTAAAAGCACAATCCCATTCATAATAGCCACACAAAAAAGAGAAATACCTTGGCATCTTCCTAACCAGAGAAGTGACAGACATTTACAACGAGAACTACAAAACACTGCTCAAAGAAATCCAAGGAGACACAAACAAATGAAAAAACAGTCAATGCTCATGGATAGGAAGAATCAACATTGTTAAAATGTCCATCCTACCAAAGGCAATTTACAGATTCAATGCAATACTCATTAAGTTACCAACATCATTCTTCTCAGACCTGGAAATGACAATACATAAATTCATATGGAAACATAAATGACCACGAATAGCCAAAACAATCCTTAGCAAAAGAAACAAAGCAGGAGGTATCACACTTCCAGACTTCAAACAGTAATCAAAACAGCCTGGTATTGGTACAAGTACAGGCAAATAGATCAATGGAACAGAATAAAGATTCTGGAAGCAAAGCCTCATTTCTCAACCAACTCATCTTTGACAAAACCTCCAACAACCACCGCTGTGGAGAGGAGAACCTATTCAGTAAATGGTGCTGGGAAAACTGATCACATGCAGAAGATTAAAACAGTACCCCTACCTATCACCATACACAAAAATTAACTCTAAATAGATAAAAAACCTAAACATAGAACCTCAAATTATAAGAATCTTAGACAACGCAGGAGACACCCTTATGGAAATTGGCACTAGCAACCAATTCCCATTCATAACCCTAAATGATTATACCTTAAGAAATAAGACAGACAGACAAGTGGGACCTCATCAAACTAACGAGCTTGTGTGAAGCAAACAAACCATCAAGAGAGCAGGGAGACAGCCCATAGAATGGGAAAAATATTTGCCAATTGTATATCTGACAAAGGTCTAACATCTAGTATTCTACAAGGAGCTCAAATGCGCCGAAAGGAAAAAAAACAGCCCCATTAAAAAAGTAGGCAAAAGATATGAATAGACACTTCTCAAAAGAAGATATACAGGAAGCCAACAGACACATGAAAAAGTGCTCAACCTCACTCACCATCAGAGAAATGCAAATCAAAACCACATTGAGATACCACCTAACCCCAGTAAGAATGGCTATCATTAATAAAACAAGCAACAACAGATGCTGGTGAGGATGTGGAGAAAAAGGAATGCTTCTATACTGCTGGGGTGGGAATGCAAACTAGTGCAACCTCTTTGGGAGACATTGTAGCAGTATCTGGAAGCATTAGAAATTGACCTTCCAATTCATTCTCAACTCAAATCATTCTACAAAAAAAGATACTTGCACACGTATGTTTGTTGCAGCTCTATTGACAATAGCAAAAACATGGACCCAACCATGTTGCCCATCGAAGCTAGACTGGATACAAAAAATGTGGTACATATACATAATCGAATATTATGCAGCCATAAAGAAGGACAAACATATGGACTTTGCAGCAACTTGGATGGATTTAGAGTCGATCATACTCAGTGATCTATCACAGAATCAAAGAACAGAGTACCATATGTTCTCACACATAAGCGGACCTTGAACAATTATAATACTATAAGAAAGGGATTGGCAGTAGTGGGAAACTGTCGGGGGGAGGGTGGGATTGGCAGTTGAGGGAAACTGCTAGGGGAGGGAGGGGCATACCTCATCAACAAGGGTACCTGCATAATCAACGTTTGTATACCTAACCCTGAATTGCACCCCACATTGTTATAATAAAAAAGAGTGATTAAAAGAAAGAATGGTCAGTCTTTTTAATTATAGACATTCTAATAGGTGTATAGTGGCAATAACTAATGATATTGAGCATTTTTTCAACTGCTTATTTGCCATATGCATGTAGTAAAGTGTTCAAATTCTTTGCCCACTTAAAAAAAATTGGCTTTTCTTATTGAGTTTTGAGAATTCTTTATATGTTTAGACTTTAAAAAAAAAAGATGAAATTTACAAATATTTTCTCTTATTCTGTGACTTGTCTTCAAATTTTCTTAATGGTGCCTTTTGAAGAGCAGACATTTATTTACTTTGGTGAAGCCCTGTTTATCAATTAATTCTTTTATAGATCATGCTTTTGATCCACATCTGAGACATTTTTGGCTAACCCAAGATCACAAAGATTGTCTTCTCTGTTTTCTTGCAGAAGCTTTGTAGTTTTAGGTTTATCTTTATGTCTACAGTCTATTTTGAGTTAATTTTTGTATGGTGTGAGGTATACATCAAGTTTTTTAAAAATATGAATATCCATTGCTCCAGTACCAATTGCTGAAAAGATTATCTTTTCTCCACTGAATTGCCTTTGTAAAAGTCAATTGTTTGAAAATGTATGGTTACATTCAATTTTGATCTCTAGCTTTATAATAACTCTTGAAGTCAGATGGTGTTAGTCCTCCAAATTTGTTTCAAATTGTTTTGGTATTCTAGGTCTTTTGCATTTCCATATGAATTTAGAATCAGATTGCCAATATTCACACTCATACAAAAAGCTTGCTGGGATTATGATTGGGATTGCATTGAATCTTTAGATCAATTTGAGAAGAATTTACATCACTAAAATATTGGGTCCAGGAGCACAGTGTACCTTTTTATTTATTTAGTATACTTTAATTTCTTTCAGCAATATTTTAAAATTTTTTATTTTTTTGAGTCAGGGTTTCTTTGCCCAGGCTGGAGTGCAGTGTTACAATCACAGCTCACCACAGCCTCAAGCTTCTGGGCTCCAGCAATCCTTCCATTTCACCTGAGTAGCTGGAACTATAGATGTGTGCCACCATGCCAATAATTTTTAATGTACAAGTCTTACGCATATTTTGTCAGATTTAATCTCCAAATATTTCATATTTAGTGCTATTGTAAGTAGTATCTTAAAATTTCAATTTCTGATTATTTCTGGTCAGTATATAGAAACACATTGATTTTTGTATATTGATCTTGTATCCTGAAACCTTATAAAACTCACTTATTCTAGAGGTCTTTCTTATAGATGCTATGGAGTTTTCTACATCGATAACCATGTCATCTGTGAATAGAGTATTACTTTTTCCTTTCCAATTTGATACTTTTAATGTCTTTTTATTGCCTTTTTGGCCTAGCTAGAACCTCCAGTACAATGTTGAATACAAAAAGAGCAGACATCCTTGCCTTGTTCCTACTTGGAGAAAAGCATTCAGTCTTTCACCATTATGTCTGATGTTGCCTGTACAGTTTTCATTGATACCCTTTATCAGATTGAGAAATTTGCCTTCTATTCTAAGCTTACTAAGTTTCTTTTCTTTTTTTACATAAAAGAAATTGATGTTGGATGTTGTCAAATACTTCTGCATTGACTAAGATTACTTTTTTTTTAGTTTGTTAATATGGGGAATTATATTAGTTGATTTTTTAAAAAACCAACATTGCATTCCTGAAATAAAACTCACTTGATTATGATGCATTATTCTTTTAAAGTCTTCTTCAATTAGATTTGCTAAAATTTTGTTAAGAATTTCTCATTGATGTTCATAAGGGACATTGATCAGTCATTTTTCCTTAAAATGTCTTTCTAGTTTTGATATCAGTGTAATGCTGGCCTATAGAATGAACTGAGAAATATTCCTTTTTCTTCAATTTGCTGGAAGCATTTTGTAAATTGGAATTGTTTCTTCCTTAAATCTTTGATATAATTTACTGGTGAATTCATCTGGGGCTGGAGTTTTCTCTCTGTAAAAGTTTTAACTACAAATGCCATTTATTTAATAGATATAGGGATAAAGTTTTTAAAAAATTATTGACCAAGCAAGGAATTTGTTCATTTCATCTAAATTGTCATAAGTTTGGCAATTTATGACAATTATAAAGATATTCATAATATTCCCATATTTTCCTTTTACTATATGGTTTAATCTGTAGTGATGATGTCTCTTCTCTCATTCCTAATATTGGTAATTAGTGTCTTATCTTCTTCCTGATCTGACAAGAAATTTTTCAATCTAAGAACCAGCTTTTGGTCTTATTGTTTCTATTATTTTCCTGTTTTTTATTTGATTGGTATATTCTCTAATCTATTTTTTCTTTTATTTATTTTGTGTTTTTTCTACTCTTTATAATTTCTTAACTGAAGCATTTTAGTGATATAGTTTTCCCTCTAATACTGGTGTTAGCAGCACCTCATTTATTTTCAGATATTGCTTTCATTTTTTATTTAGTTCCAAATATTTCTTGATTTTCCTTTTGACTACTTTTTTGACTTAGTGATGTGTTACTTGGTGAAATTTCAGTTATCTGTTGTTGTGTTTGAAGTTAATTCTATTTTGGTCAGAGAGCATACTTTGTATGACTTGAGTCCTTCTGACTTTATTAGACTTATTTTATAGCCCATAATATAATTATCTTGTTAAATATTTCATGTATACCTAAACAAGAAATTTTACTCTGATAGTTTTGGATAGAGTATTGTATAAATGTCAATTTGGTCAAATTTGTTGATAGTATTGTTCAAGTCTTCTATATCTTTACTGATTTTCTGTCTACTTGTCCTGTTAACTAACGTGAAAAGCATGTTGAAATTTCCAACTACAATTGTGGATTTTACTATTAGTCCTTGCAGTTATATCAAGTTGTACTGCAAATATTTTGAAGCTTTGCCATTAGGTGTATAAAAGTTTAGGATGGGGCAACCCCTTTGGGTCCCCTCCCACTGTGGGAGCTTTTGTGTTCTGTCAATAAATCCTGCTTTCTCACTGAAAAAAAAAGAACAAATTTAGGATTGTGATATCCTTTGAACGAATTGACCCCTTTGTCTTTATGAAATGAATATTTTTTTTTTTAATGAGAAAGGAGGATTTATTGAGAGGACAGAAAAGCTCCCACAGTGAGAGGGGACCCAAAGGGGTTTTCCCGAAATGAATCTTTTTATTTCTGGTAATATTTGCAATAAAATCTATCTATCTGGTATAAATACAGCCACTCCAGTTTTTTAAAATTAGTTTTAACATGGTATATCTTTTCCCATCCCTTTATTTTGATGTATTTGTTTCTTTATATTTAAAGTGAATTTTTTGAAAGCATATATAGTTGTGTCTTGCTTCATTATTCAAGCTGATAATTTCTGCCACTTAATTGGGCTATTTAGACCATTAACACTTAGGGCTATTAATAGTTTGGTTGGGTTTAAATCTAGCATCTTGCTTTTTGTTTTCTGTTGTTTGTTTTTGTTCCATTTGTTCTCTTTTCCTGCTTTCTTTGGACTATTTAAGTACTTTTTATAGTTCCATTTTATCTCCTTTTTCGGATGATCTGATACAACTCTTTATTATCTTATTTGTTGCTTGAAGTACACATCTTTAATTTAGTAAAGTCTACTTTCAAGTGACCTTGTATCACTTTACATATAATCTAAGAAACTTATAAAAGTATACTTTAATTTCTCCTCTTCCAACTTTCACGCCATTTCACCAGCCATTTCTGCAGATGTTATAAACCCCACTCTATATTGTTATCAGTTTTGCTTTAAACAGTCAATTACTTATAAATAGCTTTAAATAATGAGAAAAAGTTTTTTTTTTTGAGTTGGAGTCTCACTCTGTCGCCCAGACTGGAGTGCAGTGGCCACTCCTGGCCACCGCAGCCTTGACCTGCTGGGCTCCGGTGATCCTTCCGCCTCAGCCTTCCAAGTAGCTGGAACTACAGGCGCGTGCTACCACATCCGGCTAATTTTTTTGATTTGTTGTAGAGATGAGGTCTCGCTTGCCCAGGTGGGTCTCAAACCCGCCGGCTCAGGCAATCCACTCACCTCAGCCTCCCAAGACGCGGGATTACAGGCTGAGCCACCGAGCCCGGCGAGAAAAAGTATTTAAAACTTACCCATGTAGTTACCATTTCTGATGCTCTTTATTCTTTTGTGGAGATTGAGGTTTCTGTCTAGTATCTGCTATTATTTTCTGGTATCATATTCATTCTGCTTAAAGGATGTTAACTTTTTTTGTAGTACCAGTTTACTGGAAATGATTTCTCTCAGCTTTTGAATATCTGCAAAAAATCTTTATTTCACTTAAAAAAATTTTTTTTGAGGCAGAGGCTTCTTTGTCACTCAGGCTAGAGTGCGGTGACGTGACCGTAGCTCACTGCAGCCTTAGAACGTGGGCTCAAGCAGCCTCTCGCTTCAGCTTCCTGAACTGGAACTATATGCATGCACCACTGCACCTGGCTTTAATTTTTTTAAACAATTTTTTGTAGAGACAAGGTCTTGTTATGTCTCTCAGGCTGGTCGCAAACTCCTGGCCTCAGGCAGTCCTCCTTCCTCAGCCTCCCAAAACCGTGGGAGCCATGTCTTGAGCCAACACGCCTGGTCTCACTTTTGTTTTTTGGAGTTATTTTCACTGGTTATAGACTTCTATAAATAAAAGACTGCTTTTTTAAAAATTCCAACACTTTTAAAGATTTTACCCCACTGTATTTTGACTTGTATTGTTTCTGACAAGAAATCTGTTATTCTTTTTTTTCCTTTGTATGTTATATATATTTTTTTGTTTGCTGCTTTCAATAGTTTCTCTTTACCACTGGCTTAAGAAACTTAATTATAATGTGCCTTGGCATAATTTTATTGATGTTTCTTGTGCTTGGGAACCTGTGAGGTTTTTAGCTATATGGGTTTATGATTTTCATCAAATTTGAAATAATTTGCCATTATTTCTTCACATATATTTTCTGTCCTTTCCTTCCTCTCTCTTCTCCTGTGGTGACTCCAGTTATGCATATCTTAAAATCCTTGATGTTGTCCCATAGCTCATTGATGCTGTATTCTTTTTGTTGTTTTATTTTGAATAATTTCTATTGTTATGTTTTCAAAGTTACTAATGTTTTCTTCTGCAATAGTTACCCTGCCATTAATCACATCCATTGTATTTTTCATTTCAGGCATTATAGTATTCATCTTTAGAAGTTTAATTTGAACAACTCAAAAAAAGAAAGAGGTTTAATTTGGGTTTTTATATCACATATATCTCAAACATATTTAGTCTTTTCTTTAGCTGCTTACACATGTGAAATACAGTTATAACAATGGCTTCAATGTCCTTGTCTACTAACTCTATCATATATATCGCTTGTGCTTGGTTTCAACTGATTGATTTTTATCCTCATTTTGAACAAATTTTTCTGCTTTTTAGTATGCTTGTTGACATTTGATTGCATGCATGCAGGACATTGTGAATTTTACATTGTTGGCTGCTGGATATGTGTGTATGCCTATAAATATTCTTGAGTTTTGTTTCAGTTAAGCTACTGGGAAATACTTTGATTCTTTTGGGTCTTGCTCTTGAGTTTTGTAATTCAGAAATGCACAATAGTGTTTAATCCAAGACTGATTTTACATCATTATTGAGGCAAAGTCCTTCTACGTTATACCCCATGAATTATGAAGTTTTCCATTCAGGACAAAAGAACTATTCTTGATCCTGTGTGAACTCAGTACCGTTTCCTCTCATCTTTCAGTTCTGTACTGAATACTTGAAGAGATCTCTACCCAGAACATCTAATTAGTTGGTTCCTCTGGACTTTCAGCTGTGTCTCTTCAACTCATGGGAGTCTGCATGTAGGTTTCCACTCCCTGGGCCACGACCTGAAAACTCTCTCAAGGCAGTAATTTGTCTTGGTCAGAGGGCTCATCTCATTTTCTTCTCATCTCTGAGGGAATGTTGTCCTTTATTGCCTGATGTCAAATGTCTTGAAAAGCATTGTTTCATGTATTTTGTCTTGTATCTCAGGCTCCTTCTTTCTTATAGCAGAAAATCAATGCATGTCATTTAATTCTTTTTTTTTTTTTTTTTTTTTTGGAGTTGGAGTCGTATTCCGTTGCCCAGTGGCACACTCACGGCTAACCCAGCGTTGACCTGCTGTGCTCCAGCGATCATTCTGCCTCAGCCTTCCAAGTAGCCAGAACTATAGGCATGTACTACCACGCCCGGCTAATTTTTGATTTATTAGATTGTAGAGATGAGGTCTCGCCAAGTTGCCCGGGCTGGTCTTGAACCTGTAGACTTAGGCAATCCATTCGCCTTGGCCTCCCAGTGCTGGAATTACAGGCTGAGCCACCAAGGCCAGCCACATGTCATTTAATTCTAATAAAAACCTCAATTTACAATGAGTATTTTTTAATCCCTATTTTTCACATGAATAAACTATGACTCATAGAGGTTCTAAACTAACTGAAGGCAAATGCAGTGTTTGAATCAAGGTCTGTTTCCTTCCAACATCTGAGTGCTTTTCACTAGTCTAGGCTCATGGAGTTATCTGAAAAACATTCAGGTTGTGTTTTAGACCAGTCACTTACTTCAAACATCTGTGATCTTAGTCAAGTCATGTAAATTTTCTATACCAGGAAACCCAAGAGAACCTTTCAATTGTTCTGCCCGGGGCTACTTCTGAGGCCATGGCTGGATTCTCTTCCTCTTTCTGCAGGCACTGTAATTTCAGCCTGGTTTCCCATTCTGTCTGTCTGTCTCTCTCAAGTCTAGGTCTCACTCTGTCGCCCAGGATGGAGGGCAGTGGCATGATCATGGCTCACCATAGCCTTGATCTCCTGGGCTCAGGCAGTTCTTCTGCCTCAGCCTTCTGAGTAGCTGGGACTACTGGTGCGTGCCACCACAATCCTCCAGCCTTGGAGGATCCCAAAGTACTGAGATTATAGGCATGAGCCACCACCACACCTGGTTTCCCATTCTCTTTAAAGAGATAACCCTGTTCCCTAAAGTTGTTCTCCTTTAAATCTTCCTTCTTCCTCAAGTGCTTAGTGCAGTATCTGGCATGCAAAGCCCTCAAGAAATGATTATTGAATGAGAGAATACATGAGTACCTACATGATTGGCTGTAGTGTAGGGTACAACCCCCTCCTTGCCTTCTCCCAACAACCACAGCGGGAAAGCCTCAGGCGCTTCAATCCCCAGATGTCAGTGACACCCCATTAGCCTCAGTAATCCAGTGTCAGGCCTCACTGCCTCTGCTTCTGGAGCTCTGCGGGGCCTTTGCACGTGCTGACCAGCTCCTGGGCTGTGGCCCTAATACTCATGCTTTATCCTGCTTGTTAACTGAATATGGCAGTGCAGTGGCATGGAATGGGTCTGGGAGAGAAAGAAAAGGGGCTTTTGTTTTGTTTTTAAGAGGTTTTTTTTAATGGCTAGAAGAATCATTTAACCTCAATATGAAAATGAGATTTTTCCACTTATCCCTTGAATCTTTTCTTGAGTCACCTCTTTGTGGCAACTATACCGGTACAGAAATGAATAAGGAACAGCCCCAGTCTAAAAAGCCAGTGTAACAATGTGTGCTGTATTGTGATTGTTATTGGAATAGAAATTCCAACAATTAAGGCCTCCCACATGTAGAATGGATTTCGAAGTAGAGTCGTGAACTTCCCCATTCTAGGAGTTTCAAGCAGATGCCAAGTCATAAAATAAGTGCCTTTTCAGCTTTATATTTTCCCTTTTGTTCTTTCTCCCTTCTTAATTTTCTTCTAGGAATGTGGCTGTGATGCTTGGAGGCAGGAATAACCATTTTGTGACAAAAACCACTTACTAAAGATGGCAGGATGTAGAGCCTCTTTATCAGCCTGGATTCCATACATGGGACTTCTTGTAACAGGAAATAATAAACCACTCTGTAGATAAATCACTGTCATTGGATTTCTGTCACTTGCAGCCAAATACACTCTTAAATGATACATAATATAGTGAAAAGCATTAAAAGACTTGGATTCAAATTCCTTCTTCATCACTTGTTATTCATGA
This sequence comes from Tarsius wallacei, assembly GCA_963574415.1. NCBI lineage: Eukaryota > Metazoa > Chordata > Mammalia > Primates > Tarsiidae > Tarsius > Tarsius wallacei. The sequence continues at coordinate 11,013 of CAUYQG010118305.1, read as the reverse complement.
GACATTAGCCAAGTTACATGGATCTCACTGAGTTTCAGTCTCCACACCTGTAATTGATATTACTAATACCTGTCTTACAGGTGGATTAAATGAGATAATATGGGATGAAATGGTCTAGCATAGTGCCTGACACATGGAAGAACCTCAGTAGATGTCTTCTTTAATTTGTGTAATAGGATGTCTTCCTAAATGAGGTCTTTGAGACCATTAAAATTATGCCAATTTTATCAAGGGGAAGCCCCCTACTTGGGGGACACACTGATGCACATTTGTGATGATCCACTGATGGATGGAAGAAAATATTAGAAATTCTATTTAGATTTATGTTCATCTTAACTTTTAAACATTTTAATTCTGAATATGTTGTATGTATAGGTATAGAAGAAACACATGATATAATTTACAAATAAAATTATATATGGGGTACATAATAAAAAAGGTTTGGAGACCACTTCAAACATTGCCCACATCATTATTGCCTGGGTTGCTTGTTAGAAAAAAAAAATTTCTGGGTCCCACTGAATCAGCAGCTCTGTGGTGGGGCCCCGAAAACTTAAAGAACTGCTGAGGTGATTCTCACCTTCAGCCAAGTCTTAGAAACAGTGATTGGAGGAGTTTCTCTTTATATTCCTAAGTCTTGTGGTATTGCTCTTTTGTAGAAATCTGGGCCCTTAAGATTTAACTCGGCCATTGCTTTGTTAAACTCTGGTGTGTCTGCATGGCTCTTTGAGCTATGGCATCCATGTTTTCTTAGCTTTGGCCCCCTCCCTTACCTTGGGGAGGTGAATCTTCCCCCCCCCATTTACTTTTTAAATAAACTATATTTTCTAATCTAACTTCTGTGCAATTCTTTGCATCTTTCGCGTGGCACTGAATCACAGATCAGACACTCCTCCATCCATCGTTGGGCCCAATCTATGGAGTTGGAGGCCCAATGGGATTAAAAAGAAAAATTTTTAAAGATTTAGCCCCTTTTTAGCTGCGTTTAGTAGCATAAGACTGGCCAACTCATGATTGCTGGTCAAGGTTATCAAGCCTGAACTTCAAATATATCTGCCTGAGTCTGGACCTAACAAAGGTCAAACTAGAAAGTAGGTAAAATTCACCTTTTTGACCTTGTTTCCCTCATTTCAGGGTCACCAAATCTTCCTCCTCCTGCAGACTCACTGTAGTCCCCCAGAATACCTCAGGGTTTTGCAAGACCCCCCCTTTACTCTTCCTACTGCTCTCATGAGATTGGATCATGTGGCCAGAATCCCAGAAATTTCACTCCTGTGATAATGATGGGCTGCTTGGGAAGACAGTCTGGAATAGTGAATGTAAAGAGCCTGGGTTTCAGAATTATTCCTACAATAAACACTCCAAAATACATACTGAAGTCTTATCAGATGATAGGCACCATGCTAGGCACTGTGAATCTAAAATTAGAAAGAAAGTACTGTAGTTCTTACTTTGAAAGAATGTGAAGATGTGTGTGGAGAAACACATGGAAGCCATTCATGATTATGGGGTGGATGTTTTAGTGTGGGTATGAACAGAAAATACTGGAGAAGGGTGTCCAGGGCTGCTCAGCAGGGACAAGGAGGGCTTCCAGAAAAGGCATTGCATGAGTTGAAGAATAGGAGTTTTTCAAGAAAGAAAAGCGTTCTAAGCAGAGACTTTGGCTGGACAGAGAGATTCAGAGCAGAAGAGAGCTGGAAGTTTCTAGAAATTTGGAGTGGCTTGGTTTTTTTTGTAGCATCAGGTGTGTGGTGGGAATGTCAGGAAATGTGGGTAGGGCCTAGCCATGCCACACAAAAGAGTTAGGTTTCATACTCTTAGCAACTGGGAGATAGAGGATTTTGAAGCAGAGAGGTACCAACTGATTTGTAGGTTACAATGATCGCTCTAGCAGCAGGATGGAGGGAAATTGGAGGCAACATCATCCTAGAGAAAGGCCAGTCAGAAAGCCCGTGTCATGGACCAAATGAGAGATGATGAGGGCCGTGGGAGTAGCTGGTGGTGGTAGTGGAAAGGGGGGTTGGATTTGAAAGATGGTGATAGTTCAAATCGGTCAGACTTGGTGATTGGCTGGATGTAAGCAGCGAGGGACTTGGGTTTGGAGCTGTAGTAATAGTGACAGCATGGCACTTTCTCTGAAGCGGGATCCTGGAGGAGGGTCAATTTCCTGGTCTGTGGCTGTCTGAACTTGACAAGTCACTTGGCTTTTCTCAGTTTCTGTTCTCTTCATCTGTAAAGTTGCGACCTTATATGTGATGGTGTATAGGAGGCACTCCTCTGCTAAGACTCTCAATAATAGCAACCCCAGACAATCATTCTTTTGAATGTTAAAATGCACATTTTACTTTTCTCAAGTAATACAATGTTTTAGCATAGTAAAAAATGCATGTATCTTCAGGAAGTCTTGAATTATATGCGAGAAGAGCTACAAGGACTATTGTAAGTCCTCACCTGACTGCTGGGGCTGAGGGAAGGGGCTGAGGGAAGGGGCTGGGGAGCACAAGTGTGAAGACAGGTGTGGAACAGGGTTTTCATGGGTTCCTTTTTATGTTGTTTTAATTTCTGAGCCATAGCTGTTTTACTTATTTGAAAACATAAAATTGAAAAGATGAAGTCCAGGGGTGACTTTCATGGTGTGAGTTTCAGACATATGTTCAATGGTTCCTGCCAAAAATCCTGGGATTCTTTTACCTCTCATTCCTTTGCATAACCCATGTCTTTTCTGGAGTTTTCCTCCCGATGTTCCCTTTTGGCTAACTCCCACTTCACCTCAGGTCTTGGCTCAACTTTCTTCCTGTTACCCCACTTTCCCTTCTGTCACCTGCTCATTAGCTTCTCTCTGTGTGCTCATGGGATGGTGTGACGGCAGCTATGGGTTCCTCCCATTGAGCTGTGATTGTTGATTTACTTGTCCTTCTACCCGTTAGACCATCAGCCCTTGGTACTATTTGTAGCTCATGAATATTTAAGAAACATTTGTTGAATGAATCCTACCGTAGTGACTTTTTTCTGAGTTGGGGTCTCACTCTTTTGCCCAGCCTGGAGTACAGTAGCATGATCACAGCCACAGCTCAATGCAGCCTTGACCTGCTGGGCTCAGGCAACCCTTCTGCCTTAGCCTCTTGTTTAGCTGGGACTACAGGCATGCAAGCCACACCTGGTTAATGTTTTTAATTTTTTGTAGAAATGAGGTCTTGCTCTTTTGCCCAGGCTGGTCTTAAACTTCTGGGTTCAAGCAATCCTTCTGCCTCAGCCTACCGCAGTGTTGGGATTGCAGTCATGAGCCACCATACTCAGCAGTGTAGTGCCCTTATGCCATGGACTTCTGCAGACACGTGCTCCTTTTATTTCCTTAAGCACGAATTAGGCCAATGTACTTAATCTTCCTTCTCTCCCTTTCTTCTTCCCTCCCTCCCCCCTTTCCTTTTTCCTTTCTTCCTTTTTTCCTAAAATGCACCCAGAGGTGATCACTTATTCTGGTCTGACTTATACTTACTGAGTAAGAAGTAGATATCTTTCGCTATGATGTTGACATAAACAAAAGCAAAAATTCATTTCTACATAATCCCAGGGCTAAAGGGAAACCAGTGAGGGGACTTAAAAGAAATTCAGAAGCTGTTTCTTGAATTCAATTGTGAGCTCTTTGAAGGCAGAGAATTTATCTTTCCCACCTTTGTGCCCTGACACATTGCATAGGGCCTGGTACTTGGTAAATGCTCAATAAATCAGTGCTACACTTAACTGCAAAAATCAACAGGGCATATCTTACCTCATCCTGAAAATTTTTGCCTGGAGTTGAAAAACTCTTATTTTGAAAATTAAATTAACTATACACAGCAGCAGGAAAATGGTTAAAAGTATTGAACTGAAGGACAGGTAGGCCTGGATTCAAATTCCTTTTTCATTATTAACCCTGTGGCCATAGCTAAATCACTGAATTTATCTGAGCCTGTTTTCATTTGTAAAATACACATGCACGCACACACATACAGCCCCCAAATCTCCCATGGTTATTGGGATAATTTGAAGAGATAACCAAAGTAAAGGCCTTATCACATGCTGGGCACCTGGTATTGCTCAGTGTTATTTCACTGAGCATGTGATGCTCAAAGGTCAGGCCATGGCACAGGTTGTAAATTTACGAAAGCTGAGTGAACCTCACCCAAGAAAGGAAAGAATGGGGAGGAGACTGGTGAGAAGCCAGTCGGCTGAGGGTACTTGCCTCCCAAATTGAGTTTTTTGTTAAAGCTAACACTGGAAGGCAGGAGCTGTGGATGCCAAGCATTGCATAGTGATTGGAGCCAAGCCTAGTGCTGGCTGGTGGTTGGACCTGTTATCTGGAAACACACTCCCTGTGTTTCCAGAGGAGGGAAGACAGAGGAAGGTTGGAAGATTTACAGGAGTGCATATTTGATTTACAGGAAGACCAAAGGGACCTAGGTTCCCAGTGCTTTTTGAACTCACGGATTGCCAGGAGACCGGGTAAAGCAAAGCATTGGTTGATTCAGCTTTTATTCAGCTCAGTCGGTGCCCTGTTGACAACACAGCATCTGAGTCATAGGGGGTCAAGTGACTGCAGCTTCTCTGATGAATCATTGTCTTGCTTCCACTGATGTGCCCATGGCTAGAGTGACTTGTTTACTGAGAGAAAGCTACAGCCGTCTGCAGGTACAGACACATGTGGGCCAGACCTCACCCACAGAGCTGCAGGTTGAAGATCCACACGTGCTACAGGCATAGGGCCCCTGATGGGATGTGGCGATGCTCTTTCCTCTGATTTGGTATCTGGATGAGCAATTGTTTACAGTGGGAGCACTAAGACTTGAGTGAGGGTTAGAAGGTTTTACAGAAGTAGTGTATTCTTCGGGATCTCAGCAAGGCAGGGTCACATGCTCTGGGCAATGAAGAGTGCTTTGTAGGAAGACTATTCACAAAGGTGTGGGCAGGTTCAGGGAAGCCCACAGGGTGTGTGCAGAGCCTCAGAGAAGCGAGTGTGGGGCCATCACTTGCTAAGAAGCAGGGGCCAAGTGGCTACAGGATTTGGGAGGGAGAAGGAGCTGGGGAAAGTCACCTGAGGGGGTGACTGCTGTCTCAGGATCAGTCAGCTTAGAGTGAACCAACAGTGAGGGAGCTGGGAGTAAACACCCAAGCTTACCCTCCTTCTGTCCTCCCACCTTGGACGCTTCCATTGGCCAAATCTAACTGGAAGTCAGAGTCCTCTCTGGGAGTCGTGGATGTGGACCCTACAGGTTGGCCTCGTGGGGAAGAGGACAGGGTGTCTATATTTAGCACGAGTGACAGCTAGACAAGCCAGTTCCCTCTTGTGGTTCTCAGTGTGTTCATCAGTGCAATGGGAAAATCATTCCACCCACTTGACACTGTTGTGAGAACAGAGTAAGACAATGTGGGTGAAAGGATTGGAAAGGGCCTGAAGGGCTTTGCAGAGGTTGAATGGGAAGCCGTTGGATGGCTGCTACTTTGTAAGGAAAAGGAAAGTTTCATGTTACGGAGTAAATCCTTCCAGTTGTTTCACCAGCCCTTCCTGATCCTACTAAGTACATAGCTAGACCTGGTGCTGGGAGCATGGGGAGCCTAGATGGTAGGTTATGAAAGACATGATGACAAGCCAGGCTCGGTGGCTCAGCCTGTAATCCCAGCACTTTGGGAGGCAGAGGTGAGTGGATTGCCTGAGCCCGCGGGTTCGAGACCCGCCTGTGCAACTTAGTGAGACCTCATTTCTACAATAAATCAAAAATTAGCTGGGCATGGTAGCACGCGCCTGTAGTTTCGGCTACTTGGAAGGCTGAGGCGGAAGGAGCCCAGCAGGTCGAGGCTGCAGTGGCCGGGAGTGTGCCACTGTACTCCAGTCTGGGCCACAGAGTGTTACTCCAACTAAAAAAAAAAAAAAAAAAGACATGATGACAGATAGAGACATGGCCAGTACTGCCTCCAAAGCCTGCAACATAGTTACAAAGAAGGATGTGGAGGGGTGAGTATTCCTGTATCAATGCATGAAGTGTATACAAAACTATGAGGATTATCTGTCTATCATCTATCTATCCATTCATCAATCCACACAAAGTAATGCAGTCACATATGCAAAATGAAACAATACAGATGGGAATGACTGCAACTGCATGGGAACAATCAGAAAGGCTATTCAAAAGAACGGAGTTTGGTGGAAACTGGGTCTGGAGGTACCAACCTGCTGATCTGCCAGGGTTGTTATTCTTCATCCAGATTTAGAATTAGACCTTTCCTAAAAGGGGGTAAAATATTTGAGTTCTTTTAGTTGATATCTTTATTATTGTTTTTATCTCTAATACTGAGCATGGTATTCTGAAGGACCTCAAGAAATTTTCGTTAAATGAATCAATAAAAAAGAGATATGATATGTGTGCTACCTTATTAAGGGAGGGGAATGCATACAACACCAGTGTCTGCCTGTAGCAGCATCTCTGAGAATTCTTCTAGTGGCATTTAAATCCTGAGCCACGGATGCAGAGAAGGGGCCACAGTAAGTGAGCTTAGCGTGTACTTTTAGCTCAGTGATTTTGCCTAGAATTAGTCTGTGCACACATGGCAACCGTAGACATTTCAGAGCAGAAGACAACTGCTCTCTAGACGATGTTTTGTTTTTAAAGAGCCCATGGCATGCCAGATGTGCTTCTCCTGACCTTCATTTCTGGAGCTCTTAGAGAAGATGAGTGAGGGTGGTGACAGTGTCCTCAGATAGTTGCCAGGGTGTTGCAAAGCTTGAAAATAGTGATTATCACTCAAGGCTTTTGCATAAATGTGAATAGACTGGGACTCAGGATGTGGTGATGAAAGGGAACGTTAAAGTAATCTCATCCGGACGTCTTTGGGCAAATATCAGCGGGAATGACCCCAGTGCCGGCCTGTTCAGAAGCACTGCTGTGGATGCAGAAGGCACTGGCTCCAAGCCCAGGCTGCCCGGAACACAGTCCTGGAGCCCTGCCAAGGCGTCTTAGTCTTAGATAAGCCGATAGCTGGTGGGAGCTCCTGGACATGACTGAAGACTGGAAGGAAAAGCACAGCCTGCTCCTGCTGTCAGCCTCTGCAGAAGAGACATGGCCTGTTCAGAGGCGTGAGAGACGCAGAAGGTTTGCCCAGCCTTGCTCTTTTCCCCCTGCTTCAGGGCTGCAGGCCTGCAAGGCTGAGATCAGGCTCTGTTGACCGAAGGACAATCGTGCTGTGCCCCGAATTAAAACAAAAGACTGCCATGCCCTGGTCAAGGCTGTGAACAATGCCATGTGCATATGCCTAGGTGGGCGCTTCCTGCTGAATTTGTTTTTCATATTTTCAAAACTGAGGTAAAATTCACAAAACACACAATTAATCATTTTAAAGTGTACAATCCAGTGGCATTTAGGACATTCACAGTGTTGTGCAAACATGTCACTGTCTAGTTCCCAGACATGTTCATCACCCCCAGAAGGAACCCCCCCATGCATTAAGCAGTCACTTCCCACTCTTCCCTCTGCCCAGGCCCTGGTAACCACCAATCTGATCCTGTCTGTAGGTAATTATCTATTCTGGATCTTTCATATACATGGAATCATACAATATGTGATCTTTTGTGCCTGACTTTTTTCACCTAGCCTAATGTTCTTAAGGTTCATCTATGTTGTAACATGTATCAATACTTTTTTCCTAGTTATGACTGAATAATGTTCTGTTGTGTAAATATGCCACATTTTGTTTATGCATCTGTCAGTTGTAAAAAATGTGTGTTGTTTCTACCTTTTGGCTGTTGAGAATAGTGCTGCTGCCAACATTCATAAATAAAGTTTTTTAGTTATTGTGAGTATAGGAGAGAATTGCTGGGTCATATGGTCATTCTAACTGAACTTATTAAGGAACTGCCAAACTGTTTTCCATAGAGGTGGCATCATTTTATATCCCACCAGTCATGTATGAGGGCTCCAATTTCTTCACATCTTCACTAACATTGATTTCCTGTTTTTCAGATTTTGTTTCCTAGTGTGTGTGAAGTAGTTTCTCACGGTGGTTTTGATTTGCATTTCCCTGGTGACTCATGACGTGAAGCATCTTTTCATTCCCTGTTGCATTTTGATGCAACTGAAATACTCTTTATCTTTCTGCCCTTGAGTAGAGCTGTAGTAGGATTTAGATGACAAATTCTCACATGCAGATTTTGTTCAGCTCTCTTTGAGTTGCATGGAGTATGCTAATGTTTACACATAGAGCCTAGTAAACATCCTAGGTGATGGTGTGGATATGGAAACAGATGAAGGACTTTTCTTGAGGCAATTCAAACTATTCAAACTATTAATGGAGCTTTTTTTTTTTTTTTGCTCTGAAGTTTTATTTAAAAATCTGCCTTAGAAAGGCAAATGCCTTACAAAGAGCAAATCCCTCACTTTGTGGGCCTGAGTGTCTCTTAAAGTGGGGCAACCAAATGTGAGTTTCAATCTTGCCTTTGCTGCTGGGTGACCTCTGACTTTTCACACAACTTCCAAGTTGTGTCCCATGTAAAGACATCACTGTGTGCTTCATCTCCCATGGGCCCCAGGGTGGAGGATGATGATGAGCTCCTGCAAGGTCCTGTGGGAGACCCCAGGTGGACTTACCATGCTGAGGTTGTGAGGAACTTCCCACGTGAGCTGTTCATTTCAACATCTCTGGCTTGGACTGCATTCCTCCTTCATTAGGGCCATTATCTCTTTTGATGCCACCTTCTCCAGGCAGATGGACAGTGTCATGTGTGACCCACTAGAGAAAGGAAATTGAGCATCCCCAGAATAGTCTCACATCACAGTTAGGTTTTCCAGCTACAAAAATAGATTTACACTAAAACAGAGAAGTATGGGAAATGATATGAAAATAGAAACCATACTGTGTGCTACCTTTCTTAATAAGTAGGGTAGCTCTCTAGCATCGGTAAGTTTAGAAGAGTTAAGAAACTAAATAATTTAGTACCAAAGTCCTCAACTGACCAGGTATTGGTATCAGGGTGATGCCTGCAATCAGGCTCTGATTAGTTTCTTCTTCTTATAGGTAATTTTTGTTTTTGTTTTTATTCTCTTAGCCTTGACTTGAAACTCAGTAATTTTTTTTCTTACTACCAGAACTCAGGCTCCCTTCCCTATTACTTTCCTCTGATAATTAAGAACATTCTAAAATGTTTTAAATTCAGAGCTCACACTAAATCTTTAGACAACACAAAAAGTCTCTCAAGAATAATACTTTCCTGCCAGGTGTAGTGGCTCATGCCTATAATCCCAGCACTTTGGGAGGTAGAGGCAAGAGGACTGTCTCTACCTCCCAAAAGGATTTGAGACCAACCTGGGCAACTTGGCAAGACCTCATCTCTACAATTAAAAAAAAAAATTAGCCGAGTATAGTGGTACATGCCTGTAGTTCCAACTACTTGGAAGGCTAAGTCAGAAGGATTGCCCAAGTCCAGCAGGTTGAGGCTGCAGTGGTATGCTAATGCACTACAGCCTGAGCAACAGAGTGAGATTCTGACTCAAAAAAAAAAAAAAAAAAAAAAAAGAAAAGAAAAGAAAGAAAAGAAAGAAAGGAAGAAAAAAGAATATACTTTCCCTACCCAGACTCAGCTTGCTCTGAGTGAATCACCTGGTTATCTGGAGACCTTTTGTAGGCTGGATGGTACATACCTGAATGGAAATTGTCAGAATAATTGTTTTCCTGGAAATAAAGTTGTATTAAAATGGTTATTTGGTAGGAGAAGACAACTAAGGAAGACTCATGGTAGAAAATCATGAGAAGGTTCCTAAAAATCTGTCTTCCCCTCTCCACCGTTGTCTACTTCCTGTTAGCAACATGTAAGGCAAATGTTTTGCTGGAGGAATGCATGAGGCCAATAGTCACTGGATGAATCTGCTTTAAATATATAATGTTTTTCTGTGGATGAGTCGCAGGGTCTTTTCAGTTATGACCACTATCTTTTTAAAAAAAAAATTATTTTATTATAAAAATGTGGGGTACAAGTGAGGATTAACCATAAAAGTAGGTTGCTTGCAGGTGAAATTTGGGCTTCTAACAGGCCTTCATTCCTCCTGGTAATGGCCCAAGTACCCTTTGTGTTGTCACATGCTCCCCACCCTCCTCCTTCTCTCTTTCCCCTAGTGTGCTCAGTGACATCCAGACCCTCCCTTGTGCTAATGTGACTACTGTTCAAGGCCCACTCATGAGTGAGAACATGGAGTATTCAGTTCTTTGTTTGTGTGATAGATCACCTAGTATGATGGTCTCCAACTCCATCCAGTTTGCTGCAAAGGCCATGATTTTGTTCTTCTGTATGGCTATGTAATACTCCATTGTGTATATGTACCACATTTTCTTTATCCAGTTCATTTTAGATAGACAGTAGGGTTAGTTCCATGTTTTTTATATTGTGAATAGTGTGGCAATAAACATGTATGCAGGTGTCTTTTTAGTAGAATGATCTATGTTCCTCTGGGAATTGCTACACTGCTTTCCATAGAGGTTGAACTAGCTTGCACTCTCATCAACAGTGCAGAAGCATTCCCTTTTCTCCACATCCATGCTAGAACCTGTTGTTTTTTTGACTTATTAATGTTAGCCATCCTTACCGGAGTTAGGTGGTATCTCACTGTAGTTTTGATTTGCATTTCTCTGGTGATTAGTGAGGCTGAGCATTTTTTCATGTGTCTGTTGGGTGCTTGTATGTTGTCTTTTGAGAAGAGTCTGGTCATGTCCTTTGCCCACTTTTAATGGAGTTGTTTGTTTTTTTTCTTTCACTTCATTTGAGTTCCTTGTAGATCTTGTATGTTAGGCCTTTGTCAGATGCATAATTTGCAAATATTTTTTTCCCACTTTGTAGGTTGTCTCTTCACTCTCTCTTTTTTTTTTTTTTTTTGAGTTGGAGTCTCACTCTGTCACCCAGACTGGAGTGCAGTGGCCGCTCCCGGCCACCGCAGCCTCGACCTGCTGGGCTCCGGCGATCCTTCCGCCTCAGCCTTCCAAGTAGCTGGAACTACA
>CAUYQG010118304.1:0-21699 GCA_963574415.1 Tarsius wallacei | reverse complement strand
GGTGCAGAGAGGGGCTGGAGCCTGGGGAGAGGAGCAGGCGGGCACCCTTGTGGCCAGAGCCCCCCCAGGGGAGGGGGAGGCGCCACTGCTGCCGGGAGAGAGAGGGAGGGAGGGGAGAGAGGAGGGGAAACAGTGAGTCAGGCTTCCAAGAGCTGAGGATGAGAGAGCCAGAGCTGGGAGGGAGAGGGCAGGGAGGGCTGCTCAGAAGGGGGGAGAGGGAGGGGGCCCAGCCAGGGGCAAGGAGAGCTCAAGAAGGAGGGAGCCAGCCCCTGGCCCTGGCCCAGCGGTAGGGCTGTACGGAAGGTGCAGCCAATATGGACTTTGCCCGTGGTAGGTCAGGAAGGAGCCAGATTCTGTCCCTGCAGCATCTCTTTTTTTCCTCATTCCTGTTTTTGATCCCACTCCAGGGTCTCAGGAGGGATGACCACGTCCTCCCATCCTTTCCTCTTGGGCCTCAGTTTCCCCATTGTGGGATTTGGACTATGAGTTATTGGAGAGGGAGTGGCGGGAAGCAGAGTAGCCCAGAGGAATGTTGAGGGCTGTGGTCTCAAGCTGCTGGCTTTGTGCTGGGGCACTGTGGGAGCCTGCCACCAGTACAAGGTAGGGTACAGGTCTCTGGGGATGGGGCTCCCTGTTGAGTCCTCTGAGTTCATGTCATAACAGTGGCTGCTGGCGTGGGGGACAGTGGGCGGGCGGTGGGTGGGTGGCGGGAAGCACTGTGTGATGGGAGGTGCTGGTCTCAAGATGGCCGGTGCCTAGACAGGGCTAGGGTCCCCACATGCCCAGAACCAACCTCCACTGTTGCTGAGGAGACACTGGTGTGATACCCCGCATCCCTGTGGATGACTGGGAGGTGGGAATGGCCCCGGTGGAGCTGGCATGAACAGCCCCTCACGTCTGGAGCTGGGACCACAGCAGGAGGGATCCCCAGGGACTGCCTGGAAGGGAGGAGGGAAGGAGCCCCCTCCAGCCCAGCTGACAGGAAGCCCTGGCTCCCAGCCCCTCCTTCCCCCAAGGCTTGGCCTCCCCTGGTCCCTCCCTCCTGGATCCCAGCATCTCTTCCATTGGCTGCAGGATAAGGAAGGTAGGCACTGAAGAGCTCTCCTGCAGGGCCTGGCTTTGGCGAGGGAGGGGGAAGAGGGTAGTGAAGTGAGGGTAAAGTGAGGCCCTTACCTCCCCCCATGCACAAACTCAGCAGCAATGAGGCCCTGTTTTCTCTTTCTGCTCCGGGGTCCTTGGCCTGGGAGCCCAGGGGAGGGGCCGCTTCTGCAGCTGGCTGGCCCCGAACTCCCAGTTCAGCCCAGCTGCTACTGAAGCTTCCAGAAGCTGCAGCTCTGCACCTCTTCCCACCCCTGAGTCAGGAGAGGCCTTTTTGACCTGGGGGAGGGTGCCTTGGGGAATGAGTGGGCACCCTTGGAAGGACTAACACAGACAGCCAGACAGATGGGTGGTGAACAGATGGACAGAGACACCCACACACAGACAGACGGAGAGAGACGGACAGATGGACTGGGACAGGGAGAGACTGACGGACAGAGGTGCTGGCAGAGAGAGGAGGAGCCAGAAAAACGGAAGGGCTGGGGAGAGAGAGACAGAGACTTAGAGACAAGGAGGGAGACAGGGTGACTGAGATGGGAGAAAGAGAGAGATGGGGAGAAACTGAGAGACAGGAAGAGATAAAGAAAGGGGGAAACCCAGACAGACAGAAAGAGGAGGGAGGGAGGAGAGACTTGACGCTACAAACCACAAACAGGGATTTGATGAGAATCTGGAAGGTGTTTTCTCTCTCTTCCCTCCCCAAACCCCCAGGCCAGCCAAGTCTCCATTCCTTCCACCCCCGGCTCAGTTTCCAGCTGCTAAAGAGGTCAGGGAGAAAGAGAGCGAGAGAGCGAGACAGACAGAGAGAGAGAGAGAGAGAGAAAAGCCTTCCAGAGCCCTTTGCTCCCTGCTCTTTTTGTGGGGGAGGGGGTTGCTGAGAGGACCTGCAGCTCTGACCCCTGCACGCAGATGTGTGCCTCTGTATCTCAGAAAACATCCCCCTACGCACACCACTCACCAGGGCACATCTCCTTGTATGAACGCACCCCCTTCACACCTGTCTATATGGGCCCTGCCCCCCCCACACACTTGTGACATGTAAATCTCTACCCTCATTCTGCAGCTCATTCTGCAGCTCACAGACACGACTAGTGAACGTATATCTGTGCTTCCTCACCTGAACAGGCAGTGACACACAGGCCCTGTCATGGGTCTCAGGACATGTCACACATACATATATACAGAGTCACACCCTCCCACATACAGTGGCAGTCACACCAGAGCAGAGAGAGGGCCCCCTCACCCCCACATCAATCCAGCTGGTAGTGTGGGGAGGCAGGAGGCCCTCTCAGTTGGTGGGAGCCCTTCTGGGGAGGTGCAGGGCCTGCGTGGAACAGAGACATGGCCTGGTGGTTTGGGTAGTGGGAAAACATAAATGTGCTGGCATGTGCAGGTATACAGGATGGCGAGTGTCCATTGTGTGTGTGAGACTAGCATATGTGAGGTGGGATTTGCGTATGACAGGGAGCTCCAAGGTTTGTGATTGTGTGGGTGTCTATGTGAGAGCTGCTTGTCAGGTATGTATGTGTGGATGCGTGTGTATGTGTGTGTGTGTGTGAAAGACAGGTGTGTGTGTAAGATGGGTATGTGGGACTGGACGGGATTTTGCAGAGTGGGGGTGTGTGGTACACATGTGCAGGTCTAGAGGCACAGGTGAACTGCATGCGTGAGGGTGCAGTGGCGTGATGCGCATGGGAAGGTGGATAGGGGTTTGTATATGAGTGTGGGGTTTGGAGATATGGGGGTGTAGCTGCAGGTGTGAGACTGTGAGCCTGTCGCTGAGGTCAGAGCGGGATTTTCCAAGGCCCAGTGCTTCTTGAACAGGGACCATCCAGCACAAACTCATGGGAAGGGCCCCAGGGCTCACAGCTGGGCACTGACCCACACAGACGCACAAGGACAGACATACCCGCCCCTGTCCTCCCTGTTCCTTTCTCCTGGCGTCAGTGGTTTTCAAAGGAGCCTCCATGAGGACTGTGTGCTGTGCAGTTCCCCACCCCCAGCCTCTTCAAACACAGTGATGCCCTCCAGGCAGCTTTGTGGAGGCTCCTGCCTCGACCATCTGAAGGCAGATGGGTGGGCTGGGATCTGCTGCTGCCCCCGCTGCTGCCCCCCAGGGAGCGAGGAGGCGGCTCTGCTCCTTGAGCCTGGGCATAGGCTGAGACAGATGGACTGCCTGTCTTGCCACCCCCACACTGGCACCCGGTAGCATGGGGGTTCTAGTGTGTAGCCCCCAGTTGGGTCCTGGAGTAAAGACCAGGACTGTGTCCTTCATCTCTCCACCCTCATCCTGCAGCCCCATCACCTGTGAGCAGGGGACCCAACTGCAGCTTCCAACACCTCCTAAATATACAACTGCCCCACATACACCCTCACGGCTCCATCCCTCTCAACACAACTGCTCCACCTGCAAACACCTTGCACACACACTTCCACAAACACACAACCACTCTACCTACAGACACCTCGCTATATCCGACTGCCTCACTTGCACACACAGCCCAGCACACCCGCAGACACCCAACCACCACATGCCTCCCGTGTAGCTGCACCACCTCCCCAAACACTGGGAACTCAGTTGCACCCTCAGGCCTCCCCAGCATGGACCATAGCCCCAGCACATCTCTAAGATCAGGGGCCCTTTCTTACCTTCCCAAATACAAAGGCACCTCAGACCCCTAACGCCTCCCAGGACCATGCAGGTGCCCAGGTAGAGTCCACGGGACCTTTCCAGAGAAACTACCCCACCTCCTCCCCAATACCACAGAGCATCGCCCACTGATCACAGCACCTTTACAAACATAGCACCTTTACAACCCTAGTACTTAGCCAAAACCCAGATTTTTATGAACCCCAGTACACTCTTAAACACCCAACACACATGCACACACTCAGCTCCCACACCCTCAACATACCAACTCCCTCTCCAATACCAACACCTCACCAGATACACCCAGGATCCGCTACAGCCCTGCTACCTTCCCACAGACTCTCAGTCTCAGTGTCCTGGCATCCCCCCAGACACACACAGTCTCTACCCACAGCCCCAGCATCACCCCCAAACACACCAGTACTGCCCCCTACATCTCTCAAGACACACAGCCTCCCCCCATGACACACATACACTCACTGCTTCAACACCCACTCACACAAGCACACCCCCTGTAGCCACAACATTTGCCTCAAGCACACAGACATAGCTTCAGTTCCACTATATCTCTAACAGATCAGCCCCACAGCTTCCAATACGTCCCCAGCTCGCGTGCACGCACAGAGGCTCCCCCTGGATCCCAGCCCCTCCTCAACAGGACAGGCAGTCCTCTGTGCAGCCCAGCAACTCCCCCAGTCTCTCAGCTCCAATACTTTCCTCTGCCATCCAAGGGTCCAGGGATGTCCCCACACCTCTCCGACCACCCCAGCACCACGATTACACACAAACATAAAACCTCAGCTCGTCACAACCCTGCACCTGTTCGCCTTCCAGAGCAGCTCTTCCCTGCTCTGCTTGCACCCCATGACACCCTGTCACATACCCCGTCTCAGTTCTTCTGCAGCCCTCACTCCCGCCATTCACACATTCCAGCACACCCTCCCCCACCCTACCTTGTTCCCCAGACGCCTCAGCCTTCCACACACATCGCTCACTCTTGTGCGCTCTGGCTTTCTCTGCTGCCCAGGCCACCCCCACTTCCAGAGCCTCCTCTGCCTGGGGAGGCATCTCCACCCCCTCGCTGCCCCAGGCCCTTCATTCCTGGACAGTGAGGCTGGACATCTGGTTCGAAGCTGCCCCACCCAAGACCCTGTACTCTGAGCACCCTGGCCTGGGCTTGGGGGTTTGGGGCCCTTCTGGGGGTGGGCAGAGCCCCTTGGCACCTAGTCACCCTGGTCTCAGCCAGGAACTTGGAGTACCCAAATCTGCCCTGGCTCTGGCATGTATGGGGGGAGCAGGGGGAGTTGTCCCAGCCCACACTTTTTCAAGTGCTTGCTAGATCATACCCCCTGGGACCCCTTGGCTCACCTGAGAGGGACATGGGGCCTGGGGCTTCAGGGGAAAGGATGGGGAAGGTGCTGGCTTGAAACACTGCCCCCCCCCCACCCCACCAATCCGGGCTGCGGGGCTTGGTCTCCCTGGGAGTCAGTTCCGACAGTGAAGGTTACTTTACTAGATGCATGATTTTAAACGGAATCTCCACCATCTGTTCCACCCCCTAATTACAGATGCACAGAATCCGCCTCAGAGGGCAGCATGAGGGGAGTGATTTAGAGGCTGAGCTGCTTCTGCCTGCATTAGGGCTGGGGAGATGGGGGGGGGGGGCTCTGGATATTGCTCGCAGTCCCCCAATCCCTTCTTTTTCCTAGGGGTCCCTCGTGCCTCTTGCTGGGGGAAGGCCCGTAGAAGGGCTCCGCTGACTCCCAAGGCCTGAAAGAAGAAGCAACTGCAATGCTCTGGGAAGGGTCCCCAAGACATCGCCTGTGTCCCCATCCAGCAAGTCCTGGGATGCAGGCTCCATTAGGGCCTTAAAAAATTCAGTGGATCGATCTCCTGCCTGCCTCTTGTGCCCTGGGGAGCCACAGGCGCTGGCTTGGCCCAGCTGTCTGCCCACCCTGGGGGTAGCAGGGATTGGTGAGATGGGGAGGAGGTCAGAGCAGAGGTGGGGCAGCCAGGTTCTGGCAGTGGAGCACATGGGCAGGCATGCCAAGACCCACCAGGGGTGTTTGCACATATGTGCCCGTCCGCCTGGGCGCAGCTGGCATGCCTGACCCCAGCTGGAGCCATGGGCTGTGGGACTGGGTCAGCACTGAGGGCCAGAGGCGATGGCTGGGTGGGACCTGGACCTCAGAGGTTCTGAGGGACACGGGGCTATACTCCAGGGCCGGGTCCATCTTTGCCCATGGGTGCCATCATCCGGGCCCAAGCCTGCTTGGTAGTAGTGGTGGCAGCAGCGGCAGCAGCAGCAGTGGGCACACTGCGGTAGACTCTGGAGCATTCGCTGCAGGGAAAAAGGGAGAGAGGTTGGGCTGGAGGAATTTTAAAGATTGCTGCAGGCAGGAGGGTCTCTGGAACCCTGTGGAGCGGGCAGTCATGCAGAAGTAATCCTATCGCCTCCTGCCTGGAGGAGTGGAGGGGGGAAGGGAAGGACAGAGCTGCTGCCCCTGTCCCACCTCAGCCCCTGCCCCAGCCAGCCTGGAGGGAGCCAGGGACCCTGGGGACCTTCCTTGAGAGGTACCTTGTCTTCTCCCATCCACTGAGGCATGTGCCCTTTGAAGGGGCAGCGCCACAGCTGTTGCTCAGCTCCAAGCTCTGGGCTTTAGAAATAATGCAGCTCCAAGGTGGGGCCAGCTCTGCCCCTGGTCACCTTGGGTCACCCAATGTGGCATCTGTCGCTAGCAGTCCTTTGGCAGAGCCCCTCTCTCTTCTAGCCTGCTCCTCGCCTTCTGCTGTGTGAGCTTGGGCCAGAGGCCCAGCCTCTCTGGGCTGGGCCTGGGGCCAAGGAGTATGGAAGAACCCAGAAACCCCTGTCCTTTTGTCCCACCTCCCAGTCCTCACATGTTAACCAGCAGCTGGCTCAGCCAATCCAGGCTGGAGCAGGATGGCCTTTCTCAGGGGCCTCACCTATTCTGGCCCCTCCATTTTGCAGATGGAGTAACCGAGTCCAGAGAAGCAGAAGGATGGTCAAGGCCAGCCAGCTGAGGAGCCCCCTCCTTCCTGCCCCATTCTGCTGTCACTCAGGCTCTTCTCAGCCTCAGCTCAGCTAAGAGCAGGGCCTGGGGGGGGAGGGCGGGGGATGTTTGGGAAAGTGGTTGCGGCTGAGAGGTTGCCATGGCGATGCTGCAGGATGCCGAGCTGAAGTGGGGGTCCCACAGGGTCTCTGGGGCCCCCAGCTCCACACCCCTGTGGTCTTCTCCTCCCCATCTCCTGTCCCCCACCCCAATGCCTGTCAGGCAGCTCTGGTGACAGGCTGGGTGGGTGACAGGTGGTGCAGGTGATGGGCTGGGTGGGTGACGAGCTGGGTGGGTGACAGGTGGTGCGGGTGCAAGGCAGGCAGGTGACAAGCTGGGTGGTGACGGGCTCTGCGGATGACAGGCAGGGGGTGTGGTTGGCGAGGATGCTGTCTCCTGGCTGGTGGCCTGTTGCAGCCCCCTACCCTCACGTGTGTGCACACACATAGACTCTGGGCTCAGAGCTTGGGGCTAAGATACTAATGAGGCTTATTACGCGTGGAGGGGCAGGTGCCCAGGCTCACTAATGAGAGGCCTTTAACAACCAGGGGAGACAGCTGGGGGGCTTTGAGGAATTTGGCTGGCCCCCCTGGGCTGAGACCCTGGGGTCCCTGACCTGGCTCGAGGATGAAGCTGGCCTCATCCTCCAGCCAGGTCAGGGACAACCCCCTTCCCCCTGGCCACTGGATTTATGTTAATACTAACCACAATTATGATAGCTACCATTGTTCAAGTGCTGATTATGTGTCAGGCACTGTACCAAGGCCTTTGCATGCATTTTCTCATTTCAGCTTAACAATTTTAGGAAGGAGGCACTATTACCCCATTTTACAGATGAGGAGTCTGAGGCTGAGAAAAGACGTGGGACTTCACATAACAAGTTACTGGTACAGCTAGAATTTTAATCCAGGTCTTTCCACCCCCAGAGCTTGTGCTCTTAGCTACTTTGCCAGCAAAACTCAGGTCTTGGTGCAGACTCAGACCCTCTCTTGGGGACTCAGTCTCACTCTTCTGGAAAATGGATGTGTGGTGGACCAGTAATCATCATAGGCTCTTCAGGTGTGACTTGGGTGGCTTCAGAGACTCCTCCAGGTAGCTGCTGAGACCTCACTCCATTTGGCCCGCATTCTAGGTCCTTGCATTGGATGCAGGGCAGGGCTTAGTGAAGGAGGTCGCCTGGGCTATCTGAGCCACTTCCTGTACCATGTGGTGGGTAGGCTGAGGCCTGGAGAGGAGTAGCCACTGCCCAAGGCCACACACCCTGTAAGCTGTAGGGCCCCATGAGATCCCAGGTCTCCTGGCCTCCTGACAGGGTGAGGCTGGGTGTGGTGCCAGGGCTGGGAGGCCATCTCTTCCTGCCCCACCCACCAGCCTAGTTTCTTCCCTGGATGTTGTGAGCCCCCAACTCCTGGGAGGGTGCAGGGGTCTGTTAGCTGACTCTTCAGAGCCATGCTCCCTCCCCATCAATCTGGGCCCTTAGTGTCAGTTGAGCCCCTCCCTTTGGAACCTGCTGGGGTGGAAACTCCCTGGCAACAGCTGATGGATGAGTTAGGGCCTTGACATTGGCCTGGGGCCACAGCATGGCCCTGGAGGGACCAGGCTGGGGCTGGGGGGGCTTGGCGGGGAATTTAAGGGAGAAGAATTAGGCTCATAAATCTTGGAACGTCTTGTTTTTCCTTCTCAACCTTAATCTCTTACCAAACCTGCTCTCCAACTGCTCATCCAAGGTGCTGGGGGTTGAGGGAGCCCACCTGTCCATTCCCCACGCCCTCCAATGATGCTCACCCCTTCCTTAAATTGCACCCTCAGCCCCTGTTGCTGGGCAGGATTGAGGCAATGAGTCCACTATTGGATCTTGCCTCTGATTCGTTGTGGTGGGCAGGGCAGAGGGCTTTGCTGCCTCAGTTTCCCCACCTTTGGGTTTGAAATCCTCTCCTGGTGCCTCTGGGCTCAGTCAGGAAGGAGAGCTACGACTAAGAGAGATCTAGCAGATGCAGAACACAGCCTTGTCCTCAGAACCCCCCAGTCTGAGAGGAGGAGCACAACTCTGGTCTCACAAGCCCTTAGATGCAGAGGTGAGGTCTAGAACCCAGGCTGGGTGTGTGCTGAAGTTCAGGCGGGGTGGTGCTGGGCGGTTGGCCTGGGAAGGCTTTCTCAGCAAAGGCTGGGGCTTGGGGGAGGTCTGAGGAAGGGTGGTGATTTGCCTGGAGGGCTGGGGAGCCATCTTTGGTTGGGAGGCAGGGGCTTGGAAGGGTCTGGCTTTCCCACAGGCCCAGGCAACAGTGAGCTGGAGCTGTGGGCCCCCCAGCTCCCCAGGGCACTCGCTGCTGCCTGGCCCCAGGGACCCAGGCATCCTGGCGGGTGAGGGCGGGTCTCCAGCAGGCACCCTGCCAAACCCCGCAGCCTGCTCACCAGGAATCTTGTTGCTGAGAGATGGAAAATCCCGGCTGGGCCTGTAGCTCATCCCTCCCCTCAGGGAGGAGGAGGGGCCCAAAGAGTCCTTCCTGCACCCCCCCATCTCTATGCAAGGCCCTTCTCGGTAGTGGGTGGGGCTGGGGGGCCCGGACAAGCTTCTAAGGCCCGGTCACATGTCCTGGAGCCTGGCCCAGCCCGCAGTGGGCACCCAGGCATTCTGGAGGCAGAATGAAACTGGTGCAGCAGAGGAGGGGTGGGGGTGGGGTGCTGGGGCCAGAAGGGGCCTGGGTGAGGGCCAGTGCCTGGCCCTGGCCCCACTGGCTCCCCCAGGGCGGAGGGTGAAGAGTTGGTTCTCTCCTTGGACAGGAAGACGAATGATCCCATTATGGGAGCGTGATTTTATTCCACGTGTCACGGAGTCTGAGATTAACTTGCTCACCAGTCTGTGACAAACCCCTCACACCCCACACACACACACAGAGGCACAGAGACACACACATACATCCTTGGTCTCACAAACACATCACACAGACACAGGTAAGCATTTCCATACTACCGCACACAGCATAGTTTCACATACAGAAACACAAGCACACACTTACACTTAACTACACCAAGATCTAGACCCATAGCCTCAAAAGCACGATGTGCCCTCATTCACACTAAGGCCACAGAGACCCACAGAGGCTAACAGGCAGTCCAGGGGAAGGCTTGCACCCACTACGTAGACATGCACGGCATCAGGGACACACAGTGCCCCACAGACACACTTAGACAGTCCCCAAACCAGACACAGTCATGCAGACAGCCATAGATCAACAGCCACACACAGAGACAAAGGCCCAGATATATACAGAGACAAAGACAGACACAGACACACAGCCAGTGGTACTACACAAGCACAGGCGTGCACACCCGGACACAGACAAAGACAAACAAATGCCCAGAGGTTCTGCTGTGGACAGATGTAGAGGCTCACGCACATCTGGGCCTCCTCCTCGACCTTCCTGCCTGGGGACTTGGTAATCTGGCTCCTGTGGCTCCAGGGAAGACTGGAGGAATCTTTGCTGTGTCAGAGCCCCCCACCCTGGGCTCAGGGCCAGCCCCCACCTCTGGCACCGGGCCTGCGGCCAAGGTCATGGCAACCACACCCTCAGCAGAGCCCTGACACATCTCACCTACCTTCCCCATTGGTCATGCTCACAGGCACTGTGTCTCTCCCTGCACATGCTCGCAACAGCCCCCCACAGCCTCTTGCCCCTCCTTCACATGCCCCGCTGTTGTCTTTCTCAGTCACTCCCCACCCCAGCAGACCTCTGTCACATACATGGCATTCCACGCACACACATGGCCTTCCTCATGCAGACACACATACCCACAGCCTTCATGGCATGCACTAACAGACCGTCACACGAACACACTCATGGCCCTGACCTTGCCTTTTCACACAGGCTGAGACGCAAATGCAGTGCACACACACGCTCCCGCACGTGCATTGTCGCCTCTTTTTTGCACGTGCACACACACACATTTGGAGCCTCCCTCACACCATCATTTTCCTTCCTCTGTCTCACACACTCCCCCTGCCAAGAGTATGGCTCTGCTGCAGATTAGCCCTGGTGGTATTTGTCACTGCTCTTCACCGTGTCCTTGGCCTTCCTGGCCTCAGTCTCTCCCTATCTACCTCCGGCCCTGCATATTGTATCCTTGTATTCTGTTTAGTCAACAACTGTATATAGAGCATTCATTGATTCATTCAACAGATATTGACTGAGCATTGATTATTAGTTAAGCCCTGGGGATGCCGTGGCGACCAGGGTGGACACGAGCCCTTCCTTCACAGAGCTCTCTGTTTTATGACCTGCCTGTCTGTCTGTTTGTTGCCTGTCTTTTCCAACTAGATTGTCAAGTAACCCTTGATCTTGAATGTTAAAGGATATGCAGGAATTCATAAGAAAAATGTGGGAAGGGTGTTCCAGGCAGAGGGAACAGCATATACAAAGCCTGGAAATGAGTCAAATGTGGTATGCTGGGAAAATGGAGTGATGTTCACACACTGGATGCTGCAGAGAGGACAGAAGCAGGTGTCACAGAGTTTAGATGCCATGCTCGGGTGCTTGAGTTGTGTCCAGTGGACCCCAAGGAGTTGTGGGAGGTCTTTAGTGGCAGGACTGGGGTAGGGATACCGGAGGCAGGGAGGCTAGTTGAGAGTCTTGAGTAGTGCAGGTGAGAGGTGTTGGTGGCCTAAGCTAGAAGAGGTGAGTGGATGGAGGGGAGATTCATTTAGGGACAAGGCTCAGTGGGGTTCCAGTTTCAGAGCTTTGTGACCTCAGGAAAGTCACACAGACTCTATGAGTGAGGTTCATTTCATCATGTGGAGATGGGACAATACAGGTACTAGGCTTGTAGTAGCTGCTCGATAAATGATAGCCATTATTGTCAGTTATCAGTTGGACATGGAGGACATCAGATGAGATTTACTAAGCAACTACTGAGAGCTGAGTGCTTCACCAGTACCCTAGGACTGTCCTGGGGCACAGAGACAAGTAGTCTCTAGCTTTAGAAAGCTCACCTCAAAAAACAAAACAAAACAGGCCAGACTCGGTGGCTTAGCCTATAATCCCGGCACTTTGGGAGGCCAAGGTGAGAGGATTGCCTGAGCCCGTGGGTTCAAGACCCACCCGGAGAACTTGGCGAGACCGCATCTCTACAATAAATATAGAATAAGCTGGGCGAGGTAGCGTGCGCCTGTAGTTCCGGCTTCTTGGAAGGCTGAGGTGGAAGGATCGTCGGAGCCCAGCAGGTCGAGGCTGCGGTGGCCAGGAGCGTGCCACTGCACTCCAGTCTGAGTGACAGAGTGAGATTCCAACTCAAAAAAAAAAAGAAAGAAAGCTCACCTGACAACCACATCATGCAGGCAGTGGAGGACCCAGGTGGGCATGGGGGAAGACCTGTCAGGGCTTGGGGTGGCTCACGGGAGAGCTGGTATTGAGCCGGCTGGTAGAATTTGGGCAGACTGAGGTTGGGGAAAGAACTTCAGAGAAAACTATGTGAACGACAGCCTGAGAGCAGAAATAGAGAGGCTGCTTGAAGTTTCCAGCGACTGTTGTGTGGGACATAGGAGGAAGACCTGTGGGATGGGACCGTGGGGGTGAGGTTTTCATGGCCTCATTGTGGAGCCAAGCTGCCCTTAAAAATCCAGTGGAGATGTGGAACGTGCCCCTGAGAGGGTCAGCTTGGCTCTGTCACTAGGTCATCAGATGATCACAAACAAATGCCTTGCTCTCCCTGGCCTCAGTTTCCCCATTTGTGTGATGAGCTGATTAGTCACATGTAGGAGAGAATTCTGGCATCATGTCCTGGGGATTGGTCTAGCCAACTTGGTCAGGCATCTTCTGACTTGGGATTCTGGGCCTCAGCAATGCTTTTTTCCAGAGCATTCTGAGCAAAAATGCCAGTGAGAGGTCCCTAGAGATGGATTTTTAGTACCCCAAATGGGCCAGGAGCTCAGCACAGAAAATTCTTGCCAGGATCTGACTCCAAGCCCCAGAGGGAACCCAAAGAGAGGGCCTGGGTCTCTGTTCCCTCCTGCCCTGACCTGTGTGGCAGTAGATGTGGGTACAGTGCCCAGCTCCTGGCCTAGAGCATGTCAGGACCCTTCCTGTCCACTGACCGGGGAGCAGGGCTTGGGTTCAGGAATGTGACCCAGGGCTTGGGGTCCCTTCCCAAGGGGTAAGGAGCCAGGAGGCCAATCTTGATGTGGCAGAGCCAGCTGACAGCCCATGGGCAGCTGGGTGCTGCTGTTGATAGTTGGGGTTACTGGGAGTTGTGGTGTAAGGCAGGTTCTGGTGACCCCCGGCCGCCCTGGATCCTGGCTTCAAGAGGCCCTTTAAGCATCTCACCTGTGAGGTGGGGCTGGTAGAGAATTAATTTCCTGTGCTATTTTAATTTTGCTGTATTTAATTTGCTGTTTATTTTAATTAATTAACGATGGATAATCGCCTATCGTAACTTGCTGCTGCTGGTGCCTCTTCCTTTTCGGAGGGGTGGAAGTCCAGGCCAGGTGATTGCTAGATTGCTAGATTAGCTTTTGGGGAGAGGGAGGGCCTTGGGGGCCGGTCCCCTCTTTCCTTCTGCTGTCTCATCCCAGGGGTCTTCCCCGCTCTCCCTGTTCCCTCCTTACCTGTAATCCCTCCTTTCCCTCCCTCTTCTCCCCCAGGTCTGCTTCAGATCCTTGGATGAAGTAGCTGTGATGATGAGGGGCTGGACTTGAGGTCCCTGCCCATCCCCAATAAACAGTATTTTAATGTCATAGTGCGATGTTTGAAAGGACAGGGAACTTGCCTTGGGTTGTGCTTATGGCCTGTTGGGGAACTTTTGAAGTGGGGGAGGGTCCGTTTTTAACAGCAGCCCCTTCCCCACTCCTGTACCCAAACAGCATGTCCATCATGTACCTGTGGACACATCCATGGGCATGATTTCAGCTATTAGTTAATCCCTAGGACAGACTTCTGGTGGAGATTATCCTCTTGTATAAATGAGAAAGCCGAGGCTCAGAGAGGCTAAGTGACTTGCCCAAGGTCACATAGCAACTAGGAGCAGCAGGGCCTGAATTCTGGCCGTAATCTGTGTGGCTTAGGACTGAGAAGTGGGAGGAAATGGCTGAGCGAGGTCAGAATGAGGGTTGGGAGGGCTGGTGGCATCAGAGCAGATCAGGATGAGAACAGTGAGGATGGGCAGGACCACAAGAGGCCAGCTTTGGAGTCAGACTGTTTGGATTTCAATCCCAACCATAGCAAGTCTCTTTCCCTCACTGGGCCTTGATTTCCTTGTCTGTAAAATGAGTATAATACTAGTTCTCCCCCCCACCTTATAGGCTATTGTGAGGATTAAATTAGCTAATTAATTTATTCAACAACTAATATCAGGCACTCTTCAGGTGCCAGGAACGTTTCCGATCACTGCAGACAATGAGGGGTCAATACATGTTAGTCTTATTATGACCGTCATCACCTGGAAAGGGGGCAACTGCTCAGGAAGGAGGAAGAGGAGAGCCTGAGGCTTGTGGGACAGATAAGTGACATGATGAAATGCTATAGAAATAATAAGCTGACCATTACTGAGTACTTACTGTGTGCCAGGCACAGGCGTTCCTAAGGCAGGTGCTCATGTTATCTCCATTTTGTAAATGGAACACAGGTTCAGAAAGGTAGAGTGACAGGCCCAAAGAAACACAGCTAATAGGGGGTGGAACTGCAGTTTGAGACTCAAAAGCCATGTTCTTAATCACAAAGCTTTAAAGCATGGCTTAAGGTGGGGGTGAGGGCATTGATCCAGAAGAGAAAGGAGGGGGAGGCCTGGCCAGGAGAGGAACAGAGGGAGTAGAAGGGAAGGGACAGAGGTGACCAAGGCCTTCAAATTCAGCAGAGAATGCACAAGTCAGCATATGCTCTCCAAGCTTGTTCTCCCAGCAGTAAACAAGGTATGAGATGAGGGGACTGGCAACTGAAATCTGGAGGGGAGCTTTCCCAGAAGAGGGGAGTCTTGAGAAATGGGGGAGCTGAAAGAGATGGAGGAGCCAGAGCATTCCAGCCAGAGCACAGGCCCTGAAGTGAGAATGAACAGTGTGGCTTAGGGCTGAGAAGTGGGAGGAAATGGCTGAGCGAGGTCAGAATGAGGGTTGGGAGGGCTGGTGGCCTCAGGGGCATAGGGAGGGAGACAGCCCCAGGGAGATAGGGAGGATGACAGATTCAAGAGGCTTAGCTGATGTAGAAATATATAAGTAACTGGGGGATGGGGGGGAAATAGAAATAGAAGAACCCCTCCCCCATCTGTGAAACAGAGTATAGTGATCAAGAGGGCAGGTTCTAGAGTCAAAGCCTAACTGGGCCGCTTCCCACTGTGTGATCAGGGCAAGCTACTTAATGTCTTATTTTCAAAATGAGGGGTCATCAGAGTACATAAGAGGCTCTGTGAGAAGTACTCAGCACAGTGCCCAGTGAGGTTCATTCATTCATTCCTCAACCAAGCGTGTACTTAGTGTCAGACACTTTTCTAGGACACACAGCAATGAACAAAATAGATAAAAATCCCTGCCCTCAAGGAGCTTACATTTGGAGAGTAAAACAGATCGTTAACACAATGAAAACAAGTAAAATATATGGCTTGTTAGATGGTGGTAAGTGTCAACCAAGAAGGACAACGAATCAGAGAAGGGGCATGGGGTATGCCCAGGTTACAGAGTTATTGCAGTTTAAAACAAACTTACATATGGAGGCTGTTGTTACTATTATTTGTACAGCAGGTTTAGCAGAAAAAGCACCTTCTAGCTTATAAGGCAGTTGTCCCTCGTGAGAACATGTGAGGTATAGGTATTGCTGTCCCCATTTTATAGATGAGGACACTGCAGCTCAAAGAAGACAGGAGTCATAACCTTGAGGACAGTGCTGTACCAGTGGACCCTCTGTGAAGAGGCGGGTGCTGTTCTTGGAGGTCTACAGGATAGAATAAGAGCGAGGTGATTGAAAAGGGTGTGGGCAGTGCTGTGGTGGGTCAGTGAGCAGGGATGGAGCTGGCCTGCAGGGCGGGGCAGATGCCTGTTTCCTGGAGCTGGAGCTGTGGCCAGCTCACCCTGGCCTGGCAGGATCAGGTGAGTTCAGAGAGTGGCTGGACCCAGGGGCTGGGCCTGAGGGCAGAGCGGAGGCAGCAGGCGAGGCCCGAGACACTGTGATTGAGCAAAGGGGCAGAATCTGTCCAGAACTGAGTGAGTGTGTGGGTGATGTGGAGACCCGGGAGGGGAAGAGAGGAGAGAAAGAAGTCAGCCCCGCTGACCAGATGAGAGGGAACAGCCAGGAGGTTGGCGGGGCTGGAGCAGGCTGTGAAGGCCCTTGAATGTCAGACTAAAGACCTCGGCCTTGATGTTGTCGTCAGCAGTAGGGAGCTATTAAAGGTTTCAGGGCAGAGACGCAGTGTCACGAGAGTGGGATTTGAGGAAGATGTATCTGGCACTAGGTGGGAGAGATTCAATGGAGGCGACTGGAGGTGGGGAGCCCACTGGGAGGCTGTCACAGCCGAGCAGGTGAGAAATGATGAGGTCAGATCAGAGAGGCAGCTTGGACTGGTAGAAGGGGGAGAGCCCAGAAGAAGATACTCCTGAGTTCTAGCTTGGGTCTGCCTAGATTTTCTGAGGGACTCAGGGCTGGTCCCTTCTGCTCTGTGTGCTTCTGTTTTCTCATTTTGAATTAAACTAAAGGCCCCAACTCTTTTTTTTAAAACCATTTGAGCTAAGGATCCATTTTGAGATGATGAGGGCTAGAGGCCTTCTCTCCAGAAAAAAACATTTTTAGAAAAGTTTTGGTTAAAATTTTGTGAGGCTTACAGACCTGCCAAAGTCTGTCCATGAAACCAAGCTAGATGATCAATAGTAATAAAAATAGCCAGATGCAGTGATTTATGCTAGTAATCCCAGCACTAGGGAAGGCTGAGGTGGGAGGATCACTTGAGGCCAAAAGTTTGAGACCAACCCCTGTCTCTACCAAAAAATTAATTTAAAAAAAAAGTAGCTAGTATTAAATGCTTATTAAGGGCCAGGTGTGCTGGGCAAAGTAATATACCTCATAATCTTGTTAAGGCCATACAACATCCTATGAAATAGGTACCATTATTGTTTTCCATTTACAGATGAGGAAACTGAGGAAGCCTAGAGAGGTAAAGTGGCTTGCCCAGGGTCAGAGCTGTAATTTAAGTCTGGGCTTGTCAGCTCCAGAGCCTGTTTTAAGATGTATTTATTTGGCCAGGTGAGGTGGCTCAGCCTGTAATCCCAGCACTTTGGGAGGCTGAGGCGAGAGGCTTGCCTGAGCCCGCGGGTTCGAGACCAGGCTGGGCAACTTGGTGAGACCTCATCTCTACAATAAAATCACAAAAACTAGCTGGACATGGCGGCATGCATCTGCAGTTCCAGCTACTTGGAAGGCTGAGGCGGAAGGATCGCCTAAATCCAGCAGGTGGAGGCTGCGGTGGCCGTGAGCGTGCCACTGCACTCCAGCCTGGGCGACAAGAGTGAGACTCCAACTAAAAAAAAAAAAAAAATGTATTTATTGTTATTTTTTGTAGAGATAAGGCCTCTTTCTGTTGCCCAGGCTGGCCTTAGTCCTCCTGCCTTGGCTTCCCAGAGTGCTGGGATTATAGGTATGAGCCACCTTGCATGGTTCAAGAGCCTAAAATCTTAACCATAAAGGTTATCCAAGGATTCTAGGATTGTGGAAGGAGAAGTGGCAGGAAAGGGGGCAGATTTGGGAGGGTTTTCAAAGAAAGCCATTGAGACAGCAGAGCTAGAGAGAAGGGAAAAGGAAGTAGTGGTGCCAGCTCAGCCCTGAGACCTCAGCTAAATGGCCTGCTCTGGAGCCTGCTGGGAAGGGGTGAAATGTGAGGTTACTCTATCTTCTTGGCCTGATTATGTTCTTCCCTCTTGTCAGGGAAGAGCTTACCCCTGACTTTTTGACTCCAGTGCTGTGCTGTCTCTGGAATCTATCCTCCTTCCCCTATTCCCAAGGCCACTGAGCAGGATCCATGGGCCGTGATCTCTCTAGATGAGTTCAGAAGGGGAGATGCCCTCCCATCCCAGAGAGTAGTCCTGGGCCCATCTGCTGAGAACACTAGAGTGGAAGTTGGAACCCAAGCACCATGGGACCCATGTTAGGCTCTGGTTTTGATCCTGGTTGGCAGTACTATCTAGAACCATATCGGGGTGATCTAGACTAGACCAGGCCATGGTCTTGGGCTGGAATCTAGATTTATGATGGGATGGACTTGTTGGTCATCTCAACAGGGTCTTTCTATAAAGAGCCAGATAGTAAAAATTGTAGACTTTGTAGGCCAGTCTATCGTGAGTACTCAACTCTGCCATTGTACCTTGGAAGCATTTAGATAATGCACAGACAAATGAGCTTGGCTGTGTTCCCATTGAACTTGAATTATAAAAGCAGACAACAGGCTGGATTTGACCCATGGGCCGTAGTTTCCTAACCCCTAATCTAGAACCTTATTTCTCCTAAGGGGTATGTAGATTTTACACGTTATTAGACAGTGATCTAAGCAAACAAGGTTGGTGTGTTAGGCTGGAACCTAGATCCATGGCAGGTTAACATGGAAGGTGATCTAGAGCCACACTCTTGCTGGGATCTAAATGTTGGGAATTGGTGAACAGCAAATGTACTAGATCGTGGTTTAAAGGAGTCTAAGCCATAATCTCTGGCTGAGCCTCAATTCGCAGAAAACTGAAGTGGGATGGTATGGAGTGGTGAGATTTAGACCCAAACATAAGGCTGTGGTCTGGATTTGGGGAAGTGGGTAAGCTAAACCATCTTGATCTAGAGCAGGCAAAGCCTCAGTCCTAAGCCAGAGCACCATATAATCTAGAACAGCACTGTCCCATAGAAATATAATAGAAGCCACATATGTAGCTTAAAATTCTCTAGTAGTTGACCGGGCAGGGTGGCTCACACTATAATCCCAGCACATTGGGAGGCCGAGGTGAGAGGATTGCCTGAGCCCACAGGTGTGAAACCAGCCTGGGCAACTTGGCGAGACCTCATCTCTACAATAAATAAAAAAATTAGCCGGGCGTGGTAGTGCACGCCTGTGGTTCCAGCTACTTTAAGGCTGAGGCGGAAGGATCACCTGAGCCCAGCAGGTCGAGGGTGCAGTGGCTGTAGTGTGCCACTGCAGTCCTGCCTGGGCGACAGAGTGAGACTCCCACGCAAAAAATAAAAAATAAAAATCTAGTAGTCACATTAAACAAAGTAAAAAGAAGTAAATAGCCAGGTGTGGTGGCTCACACCTGTAATCCCAGCACTTTGGGAGGTAGCGGCGAGAGGATTGCCTGGGCCTAGGGGTTCAAGACCAGCCTGGGTAACATGGTGAGACCTTGTCTCCACAATAAATCAAAAAAATTAGCTGGGCGTGGTGGCGCATGCCTGTGGTTCCAGCTACTTGGAAGGTTGAAGTGGAAGGATCACCTGAGTCCAACAGGTCGAGGCTGTGGTGGCCGTGAGCGTGCCACTGCACTCCAGCCTGGGCGACAGAGTAAGACTCCAACTCAAAAACAAACAAACAAAAAGAAGTAAATAAAATTTACTTGTTTTTATTTATTTATTTTTGAGTCAGGGTCTCACTCTGTTGCCCAGGCTGGAGTTCAGTGGCACTATCACAGCTCACCACAGTCTCAAACTCCTGGGCTCAAGAAATCCTCCCAGCTCAGCTTCCCAAAGTGCTGGGATTACACTTGGCCTTAAAACATAACTTTTTCTGGTATATGCACTGGGAAAACAAAAAGTTCGTGTGACTTGCTTTAAATACTCACTTTATTGCAGGGGTCTCACTATGTTGCTCAGGCTGGTCTTTAACTCCTGGACTTAACAATCCTTCCAGTTCAGTCTCCCAAAGTGCTGGAATTACAGGCTTGAGCCACTGCGTCCGACCAAAATTAATTTTAATAATGTATCTTATCTAACCCAATATATCCAAAACATTATTTTAACATAATCATTATAAAAATTATTATTATTATTATTATTTATTTTATTTATTTATTTTTGAGTTGGAGTCTCACTCTGTCGCCCAGACTGGAGTGCAGTGGCCACTCCCGGCCACCACAGCCTCGATCTGCTGGGCTCTGGCGATCCTTCTGCCTCAGCCTTCCAAGTAGCTGGAACTACAGGCACGCACTACCACACCTAGCTAATTTTTTGATTTATTGTAGAGATGAGGTCTCACCAAGTTGCCCAGGTGGGTCTCAAACCCGTGGGCTCAGGCAATCTACTCACCTCAGCCTCCCAAGGCACGGAATTACAGGCTGAGCCACCAAGCCCGGCTATAAAAATTATTAATGAGATATTTTACATTGTTCTTTTTAAAAATATTATTCATTTTATTTTTATTTTATTTTATTTTTTTATTGTAGATAACAAGGTCTTGTCATGTTGCCTGGGCTGGTCTTGAGCCCGTGGGCTCAGGCAATCCACTCTCCTTGGCTTCCCAAAGTGCTGGGATTACAGGCTGAGCCACCGAGCCCGGCCTACATTGTTCTTTTTATATAAAGATTTCAGAATCTGGTTCCACTTATAGTACATCCCAATTCTGACTAGCCACATTCTTAGTGCCTGATAGCCACATGTAGCTAGCGGCTAGCATATTGGACAGCGCAGGTTTAGAAGCAGGCTTTTCTAGCTGGGCACAGTGGCTCGTGCCTGTAATCCCAGCACCTTGGGAGACAGAGGCTAGAGGATTACCTGAGCTCAGGGGTTCGAGACCAGCCTGAACAACATGGTGCAACCTCGTCTCTACAATAAATCAAGCCCAGCAGGTCGAGGCTGCGGTGGCCATGAGCGTGCCACTGCAGTACAGCCTGGGCAACAGAGTGAGACTTCAACTCAAAAAAATAAAAAGAAGAAGCAGGCTTTTCTTTGGTACTAGGGTCCAGAGGAGTCATGAGCCAGAATGATCTGGAATAAATAGGGTTGAACTCGCCAAAGGTTACACCCTTAGCAGACTTGAACTGGGTGTAGTCTGACGTGGCCTGGGAGAGCATCTGGGCTCTGGGTTGGGGAGTGGGGGTTCGTTCCCTCCCTTGGAGTCTTGACTGACTGGGCTCAGGTGGAATCTTTGTTGGAGCTCTCGGTATCACTTCTGAGCACTGACCCCAGCTCCTCTCCCTCATCCCAGTGTTACCTCTGACTCTGGAGTCTGGTCTGACCTGGCAGGTGGAGGAAGGGGTAGGGTAGCAGCTGGACCCTTGAGGGAGCAGGAGCTCCACCCCTCCAAGCCAGCTGCTGCCAGCCTTCCTGGACTGACTCTGTGGAAACAGGGGGCCCAGAGACAGAAATAAACTGCAAGTTTCCGGGGCGGAGTGGGGGGCCTGCCAGCCTTTGTGCTTCCTTAGTTGGGGTGGAGGAGCAGGAAGCAGCTCCAGGTCCTGTCCCAGGCTTTTCCCCCTGTATGCCATCTCCCCTCATTCCCAGATGCTCCTGCCCCCATGGCTCTGAGGCTGGGCTGAGCCTAGAATTTGATGGATTAGTGAACCCTGGGGCCCGGTAGTCTGGGATTGACACTTGGGAACAGAGGGTTATCCCTAGGGCTCTGGACACGGATTGATGCCCATCTCTAGAACCCTATCCTGGGGGACCCTCTAACTGCCCCACAGCAGGAGCTGAACAGATTCAGAAGGCTGCAGTGGGGCATTAGATTAGGAGCTGGAAGATTTGGGTTGGATGCCCACCTCTGCCACTAACTAGCCAAAGGCAAATTTGGACAAATCACACATTTTTTTTTTTTTTTTTTTTGAGTTGGAGTCTCACTCTGTTGCCCAGACTGGAGTGCAGTGGCCGCTCCCGGCCACCGCAGCCTCGACCTGCTGGGCTCCGGCGATCCTTCCGCCTCAGCTTTCCAAGTAGCTGGAACTACAGGCAC
>CAUYQG010118303.1:0-15115 GCA_963574415.1 Tarsius wallacei | reverse complement strand
GCCTGGGCAACTTGGTGAGACCTCATCTCTACAATAAATCAAAAAATTAGCTGGGCATGATAGCGCATGCCTATAGTTCCAGCTACTTGAAAGGCTGAGGTGGAAGAACTGCCTGAGCCCAGTAGGTCAAGGCCATGAGTGCCACTGCACTCCAGCCTGGGCAACAGAGTGAACCCTCAACTCAAAAAAAAAGAATAAATGACCTAGGATGGCTCTGAACATTATGGCTACTCTCCACAATGTAGTTCTCTGAAGTTGTCTCAGCCCTCTGCAATGCTTCCTCTATTTACACAACAGTTGTATTTAGCATTTGGAAGAAAGGACCGATAATGTTCCATCAAGACCTGGTAAAATGCCAAAAAGTAACACAGATGGTCAAGCATAAAGATAATGCTAGACTAGATATCTTGGATTCTATTTCAAACACTACCCACAACCCACCCATTCTGAGTCACCATACACATTCCTCACCCATTCCTATTCGGTTTACTGGATTTTACTTGTTTATTCTGTTCCTCCTAGACTACTGTCAACATGAGAGCATTTTAAGCTGCAGCACCATATGGCAAAAACATATAACCCCATATAACTAAACCAAGCTCCCTATAGATTGGTAATCTGTCAGAATATATCTGTAAGATGCCCACAATTAAAAATATCAAATACTTGAAACATGAATATAATTATAAGCATATCACAGCCAAATTCATAGTACCTTTCAACCTCAGCCACAATCACATTACTTCTTCCCTTTAATTACTATCTTGATATCACTGTCTATATGATAGATATGGACAAGGAATAAACAAATGAGTTGTTGAGTAATAATTCTTTAGACATGGTATTTAACACATAAAAACATGGCTATTCTTACAGAAATAAAAATTCACTGAATTTGGACTGGCTGGCCTGTTTGCTGTATATATTAAAAACAAACACTGTCCAATGAACTTTTCAGCTTCTACTTCTCCATGACTGTGAGTAGGCTTTAAAAAAACCAAACACACATGGCTGTCTGTCTCCAGGGTGAAATACAAGCTCTCCCATTCTATGGTTTACCCACCAAAAGACCGGCATAGAGTAGCAGTTAAAGAACTAACTTTTAAGCCCAGGTTTTTGCGGCCATACCATATATAACTAAGAAAATAAGTAAAAGTTAAAAAACCCCAGTTCCAACAGAATTTTGGAGTACCACCTACTAGACATTGGTTGGCAGGTAAGGAGATAGACATGACTGCGATATCAAGGAAATTTTAGGAACAAGAGTTCAGTAAGTCAAAGGCAATACTTCCAAAATTGAGAATTTTAGAGGTGGGAGAAACCTCAGACATCACCATCCCCTGGGTTTACAGATAATATGAGGAGCAGAGGGTAGGAGAATGAATCTGAGCCCTCCAAATCCTCTTCCGAGTATAAAACTCTCCACTAAGCAGGATGTACTGGTGACGGTGGCAGAGGCAGAGATGACAGCTGCTATGCTCCACTCCAATGTTGTTTCTCTGTACTACAGCGCACCTGATCTGTGTGTTGTTCTAACTTCCTGACTCATGTTTCATTTTTTAAAAGACGTGGTCTCACTCTGGCTGAAGTACAGCATGCATTCCTAGTTCACTGTAGCCTCAAACTCCTGGAATCAAGAGATCCTCCCACCTCAACTTTCAAGTGGCCAGGACTACAGGCACACACCACCGTGTCAGGGTTTTTTTTAATTTTAATTTTTTAAGAGATGAGGTCTCACTATTTTACCCAGGCTGGTCTCAAACTTCTGGCCTCAAGAGATCCTCCTGCCTGAGTCTCTCAAAGCACTAGGATTATAGGTATAAATAGGCAGGGTAGGTCAGCAGAGCTTAGGAGGGAGAATGGTCAGAAGAGGACTTCAGGTGGACTGTCCTCCACTTCTGATCATGACTTGAATCCCTCAGCCTGGGGTGAGGAAATTGAAGCCTGGGGTGATGGAACCCCAGGGCAAAAGATAAGGAATCTCTTATGGTGTTTTGTGTAAATTGCGAGGAGTAGATACTCTATAAAGACCTACTGGAAACAAGTATAAGTTTCTTGATGACCAAGATCATAAGCATCTTCTCTGCATCCTTTCTAATGCCTCACTCAGAGAAGTCACTAAGTAAATACTTGCTCATCTGAGGACAAAGATATGTTTGGCAAAAGAATGAGTGTCTTGTCCAGAAAAATGCCTACTAGACTCAAAAGCCAATGTGTTTATTTTAATGAATGAATTCATTTCTATAACTAAAATCTTCGCAGATTTCACAATAACTTATTTAAAACTTCTATAAAACTACTTTTTCCTGGCAAGTGGATACCATACTCCCTCCCAAACACTTAGTATTCGGAAATTCCCTCCAAAATAACTGTATCTCTTTAAACTAACATCACAATAATAACTTTCTTTTCTTTTCCTTTTATTTATTTATTTTTTTTGGAGATAGATCTCTGATCTCTGTTCTGTCGCCAGACTGGAATACAGTGGCTAAATCACAGTTCAACGCAATCTCCAAAATCCTGGCCTCAAATGATCCTCCAGCCTCAGCCTCTCAAGTAGGTAAGATTATAGGTGTGTGCAGCCACACCCAGCTTTTTCAAAAATTTTTTGTAGAGCTAGAGTCTAACGATGTTGCCCAGGCTGGTCTCATCCTCCTAGTCTCAAGCAATCCTCCCACCTTGGCCTCCCAAATGCTGGGATTACATGAGTCACCAAGCCCAATCACATTAATGACATTCTATCATTCTAGAATGATAGACATTCTATCATGAGACAGCCACTGGCAACACCTAGCCATGGTCACACAAGCCATTCATTGGCCACAAAAATCACTTGAGTTTGTCTTTCAGTTGGGACTGCTAGTAGACAAAAGAAGAAGGAGTTTTCCACAGTACATGATTCTTCTTGTTAGTTATAAAACCAAGAAGCTACAAAATCAAGCTTCCTGAATATTTACTAATATAAATATCTACTAATTTAAAAACTTACCAATGATAAATAAAACAACTGCTTTAACAAGGAAGGGATCGCCAGTCATGGGAACACTGTCACAGGAGGGAGGGAGGGAAGGGGGATGAGTAACAACATCAAGAGTCTCTGATCCTAGACTAGGGGAAGTGGGGACCAGTTGGAGGCCCAAACTTCACCTGACATAGATTACTTATGTACTTAATCCTGACTTATACCCCACATCTTAAAAACATTAAAAAATAAGATAAAAATAATAAAACAATTGCTTTCATCACATTCTTTTTGTCGTTGTTGTTAGGACTAGTGTTTTGCAAACTTTTGTGTCAGGAACAGTCTGAGTTAAGGCTGACTGGAAAGTCTGATCATCTCCCAACTGGCGTGATGACAGTCTGTGAAGGAATCAGAGGCCGCATCCTTGGAATTCAAAGTTTTGCAAGTTGAATGGTATTTAGATTCACTAGAGGACTTGGGACTCAGAGGAGCTCTGCAAGTCCCCTGTGAAATGAGAAGTCTTTGCAAACAGCCCTTCCCTATGGAAAATCTGGAAGGCGGGCGTGGAGGTTGGGGCACAGGCAGAGTGGGAAGCCCTTGCTGCGTGACCTTGGCTGGCGTTCTTTCAGAGGGGGTGCTTCTCGTTTGCACCCCGAAGGGCAGGAGACTGGCAGCCCTTGGAGCATCTGTTGTAGGTTTGAGGTCCTCCCCCACAGCATGACACCGTGCAGTCAGAAGGTATAATTTGGGGTGTAAAAGCTTTGGCTTGATGATTGCCGCATGTTCTTTTGCTTGAAGCATCTCCAATGAAGACGTTTCCTTTCAAGGATGAGTCTTCTTAAACAAGAAACTCTGGGTGTCTTTGATGGACACTGGCCCTTGGGGCTGGGTGGGTCTGAGTCTCGTGGGTTCTGATGTCTGAGAGAACTGTACATTTGGCTTTTCTGACATTCTCAGGGCCTGTGTGTTATCAGTGCTGGGATGGCCCAGGGTCCTTGGCATTTGGGAAAGGGGTTTCTGCAATGGGAGGACAAAAGTGGCTGCAAGGGACTCAGGAGCCTCTGGGTCAGGAGGGATACCTGCGAGGGTTGGGAGCCCGTGTGGAGCCATCTTTTCAGGCAATGTGAGCCTTGCATGCTTCCCTGACTTGGGAAGGACATATCAAAGCCACAGAAGCCCCCAGGAGCCCTGATGCTCCCCTCACACAGACAGGGAAAACCGAGGACTGAGGTGGGGAAAGGGAGTCTGCAGGCCCCCTATTTTTGCTGTGAGCCAGGCCCAGTCCCCATCCCTAGTACTCAATATAGGCTGCTGGATGGCTGACTCCCCATTCAGCCTTCCTTGTACTGACATACAACCATTTACCTTAAATAAACTCTCCATGGCTAGGGCAAGGGAGCGAGTTGGGGTCTCCTTTGGCAAACCCACAGGGCAAGGTGCCTACGTGGTGTGAGTCCTCAACCACAGTCTTTGGGGCAGACTTCAATGCCAACACCCCTGTGCTGTTTCAGAGTCACCAAAGCTTTCTGGGTACCCTTGGGAAGGACAGCTTTGTCACCAGGTGGTACAGGCACGGACAGGTCAGCGTGTTCCTAACACAGGTAGAGGCCTCTGCTCTGCCTCAAGTTTCCAGCCTGACATGGCATTTTAGTCTTGATAACGTCCATCCGCAGCCAATTCTCTCCTCCCGCTGAATGCTTGGCAACCCCAGTGTGATGGCTTGCTTCTTCATGGTTAGGTCCTTTATTCCTGGAAGCTGAGAGTTGGGTGATGTGGACAGTCAGACCAAGTTCTCACCTGTACTCTGCGTGGCTGGCCTCTTACTCTTGGTGTGGCAGTCTATCC
This sequence comes from Tarsius wallacei, assembly GCA_963574415.1. Lineage (NCBI taxonomy): Eukaryota > Metazoa > Chordata > Mammalia > Primates > Tarsiidae > Tarsius > Tarsius wallacei. The sequence goes on along the minus strand of CAUYQG010118303.1, from coordinate 10,308 downwards.
TTGGTCGACTTTCCTTATAGCAACAAGATGGCTGCCACAGCTCCAGGCATCATGTGCAGACCCGGACATGAGGCATAGAAGAGATGGTTCTTCAGGGTTCCTCTTTAGAAGAGAAGAAACCTTACCCAGAAGCTAATCACATTCTTAAAAGTTTCAGTAGAAGGAAAAGGTTTCTAACTGATATTTGGATATTCCGTGGTAATGAAATTAAGGTACTTCCCGTAAACTGTTTAAAGCAGCTGTTAAGTACGTTTACACACATGTATCTTATTCTTAAAAATATACCCCAGGCCAGGCTCGGTGGCTCAGCCTGTAATCCCATGCTTTGGGAGGCCGAGGTGAGTGAATTGCCTGAGCCTGCGGGTTCGAGACCCGCCTGGGCAACTTGGCGAAACCTCATCTCTACAATAAATCAAAAAATTAGCCAGGCGTGGTAGCGCGCACCTGTAAGTCCAGCTACTCGGAAGGCTGAGGCAGAAGGATCGCCGGAACCCAGCAGGTCGAGGCTGCAATGGCCGGGAGCGGCCACTGCACTCCAGTCTGGGTGACAGAGTGAGACTCCAACTCAAAAAAAATATATATATATACCCCAAATTGCAGATGCATCCTGGCCCCTAAAATGTTACAGTTAGTTATGTTTATCTAACAAGATCTCCCAACACTGATTAGCCACAAATAAAATGCAGTGGGATCCTTATATAAGCAATGCAGTGTTTCATAAATGATTCTCAACCCACTGTATATCCAAATTCACACAACCTTGACAGGATCCCATGTGAGGAACTAGACCATCACTCTCTTTCAAACAAGTAGAATCCCTCTTTAAGGTACTTGAAACAACAGGGTCAGGCACAGTGGTTCATGCCTATAATCCCAATACAGGGAGGTACTGGTTGAGCCCAGGAGTTCACAATCAGCCTGGGCAACATAGTGAGACTTCAGCTCTACAAAAAAAATTTAAAAATTAGCTGGACATGCTGTAGTCTCAGCTTCTCAGGAGGCTGAGGCGAAAGGATTGCCTGAGCCCAGGGAGGTTGAGGCTGAGGTAAGCTGTGACCATTGCCATTGCACTCCATCCCAGGTGACAGAGTGAAACCCCCTACTCAAAAAAAAGAAGAAAGAAAAAAGAAGTATCAAAGATTCTGCCTCATTCAAGTAAAGTTAATTTGCTACAATGCACAAAGGGAACCACTTTCCTCCAGTTGCCCTCTAATTATATGTAAGGCAAACATGCAACATGAACACGGTGAATAAATTGGGACAAACGCCCTTGAACAAGGGGCTGTCCCATCAGGTTTGATCCAATAGTGCATCCCCTGCTGCAACAGGGGGCATTTCCTCAGGACATTGTACTGAGGGTATTTTATTTTATCGTATTCTAAAGATGTGGGGTACAAGGGTATTTACACTATAGAGAATATACACGTATGTATATCTCTCTATTCAAGTAAAAATGCAGTTAGTTTTTCATTTTCAATGAATATTTGGGGCAGAATATGAATAACTACCCACAAGCCAAAAATCTAATTTTAGCTTTAGGCTTCCTCATCAAAATCTTTATTAGAGACACTACCCAATCATCAACATGACTCAAAAAGAGGCATTTCTGTTTTTCCTCTATACCGTAACTGAATATGTTATAATCATTGAATTGGAAGATCGGTGAGATGAAAAGTCAAACTATCTAGCATATTTATTTTAACTGTATTTTGATGGAAATCTCCCAAATATATGTCCATCTCCATGGTCCTGGTCGCACCTACCTCTGCACTTCCCCAACCCTATTCTTCCAGCGTCCAGCACACGGGAGAACCCAGTTCACCCTTCAGTCTCTCTCCATGCCCTGTAATGCTATCTCCAGTCGCTGTCTACAGCCTAGTTCTGCCTATCCCATGATCACGAAAGCTTAATCTATTCTTTTTTTTTTTTTTGAGTAGGAGTCTCATTCTGTTGCCCAGGCCAGAGTGCAGTGGCACACTCACGGCCACCACAGTCTTGATCTGCTGGGCTCAGACAATCCTTCCACCTCAGCTACTTTTTTTATCTTTAGAGACAAGGTCTCACTCTGTCACCCAAGCTGGAATGCAGTGGCATGACCATAGGTCACCGTAGCCTCAAACTCCTGGCCTCAAGTGATCCTCCCACCTCAGCCTCCGAAGTAGCTAGGAATACAGGCACACAGCACCATGCTTGGATAAAAAGTTCATTCATTCTCCTATTTTTTTTTTTTCTTTTTTTTTTTGAATTGGGGTCTCACTCTATCACCCAGACTGGAGTGCAGTGGCCACTCCTGGCCACCGCACACTGCAGCCTCGACCCGCTGGGCTCCGGCGATCCTTCCACCTCAGCCTTCCAAGTAGCTGGAACTACAGGCGCACGCTACCATGCCCGGCTAATTTTTTTGAATTATTGTAGAGATGAGGTCTCGCCAAGTTGCCCAGGCGGGTCTCAAACCCGTGGGTTCAGACAATCCACTCACCTCAGCCTCCCAAGGCACAGGATTACAGGCTGAGCCACCGAGCCCGGCTTCATTCTCCTATTATCATTTCTTCTTTCTAACACAATTTATCTTCTGTCATCATTCAGCTTTCCCAGGAAAAAAACGTCCCTAGTTGAACGGAACAAACCACTATCTGCCTTTTTCACTTTCATTCTCTCATGCCATGGGTACTCCATTCGCCTCTCAAGTATGTTACCATGTCTCCCCTCTTGTCATTCAAGGAAAAATGACGACTCAGTACCCCTGATTCTGAATATAAATATAAATGAACATGAATAGGTATGTGTGTATATATGTGGACACAGCGCTTTTTTGTCTTAAAAAATAGGGAGAGCAAATGCTCATTTTTGATAAGTTGTAAAATGCTTTTACACACTCCTCCCTTCTGTCTGCCTTTTTTCCACCACTCTCTGACGTCACATGACCTTCCACCCATTACAGGCTCTGGGTCACAAGGCTCATCCCACAGGCTAGCACAGTCCTTTCTCCCTAACAAATTGATCAGTTAAGATAGAAACATGAGTTTGATATAGGTGCATGTACCAGAAGATGTTAGCACACAGCACTAGTTGACACCAGCAGTTTCCCTAGTGTGTACAATGCTGGGTAGGGGGCCTTCAGAGGATCCACATGTTAAAACTGCTTGCGGAAATACAAAGACGCTATCTGCCTTTTTCACTTTCATTCTCTCATGCGTGTACAACAGTGATTCCAGGGACTACATGATACATAACGATTTTATGTCACTCTGACAACTAATGAAACATGTACTTGTTTACTCTTCATTGCCTATCATTTTTTTTGAAGCCAGTTTTACTTGACAGTGTCCTTGATAAAACAATAAGAGCTATTAATTTTTAAAGTTTCAACTTTTGAGAACTTGGTCTTTTTAACACGCTGTATGATGAAACGTCAGTACACATGAAGCCCTTTTGCTGCATACCTAAGTACAATACCTATCCTAAGGAGAAGCATTTGTGCAGTTGCTTGAGTTAGGAGCTTTTTTCACAGAATCCCGTATTTGCTTAAAAGAATGACTGGCAGACAACTTAGTTATTCAGACTTTGGTATCTGGCAGACATGTTTTCAAAAATGAATGAAGTGAACCTGACACTCAAGGAAAACTGACAAGATCTGTTGTCAATGATAAAGTATGAGATTTCAAAAGAAGATTTGAATCTTGGAAAACTTGAATTTGACATCAAGATTTTGATCACGTTCCAATTCTTTTTTTTTTTTTTTTAATTTTTAATTTTAAAGATGTGGGGTACAAGTCAGGGTTAGGGATATGAATATTCATTATGCAGGTACCCTTGTTGATGAGGTGTGCCCCCCTCCCCTGGCAGTTTCCCACTACTGCCAATCCCACCCCCCTCCACTGGCAGTTTCCCACTACTGCCAATCCCTTTCTTATAGTATTATGATAATTCACTTTCCAATTCTTAAAGTTTTTTTTGTTGAAACTGATGATCAGATTAACTACAGTGATTTGTTCAATATTGTGTAATCAAATGTGCCAACATTTCAAAGGTCTGCAAAGCTCAGCAAACCCTTGTTTTTCGAATGACCAATGTACAATGTTACAAAATCACACACAGGTCAAAGATCCACTCAAAGTGCAAGATGGACTTGTAATTTTTAATGTTACAGAGTACAAAAAATTCATTGATATGGTTCCAGATTCAATGGTGCAACTAACCTTTAAGAATCTTCTACCTAGCCGGGCTCGGTGGCTCAGCCTATAATCCCACGCCTTGGGAGGCTGAGGTGAGTGGATTGCCTGAGCCCGCGGGTTCGAGACCCGCCTGGGCAACTTGGCAAGACCTCATCTCTACAATAAATCAAAAAATTAGCCGGGCGTCGTAGCACACACCTGTAGTTCCAGCTACTTGGAAGGCTGAGGCAGAAGGATTACCGGAGCCTAGCAGCTCAAGGCTGCGGTGGCCGGGAGTGGCCACTGCACGCCAGTCTGGGCGACGGACTGAGAATCTATTACTTGTTGAGTTTTAGTGTAACAAAGAATATTCACACTATGAAAAGACTATTAAAATGCCCTATCCTTTTTAAACTACAGATCTGGGTATAGCCAGGTTTTCTTCATATATTTCAACCAAAACAACATATCACAACAGATTAAATATAGAAGTAATTGTGCAAATCCAGCCATCATATATTTCACAATACTTTAAAGAGAATGACAAAATGTAAATCTCTCACTAGATTTTGTTTTGGAATATCTTTTTCATAAAAGTATGTTATTTATGTTAACCTTTAATGTTTGTTATTTTAAGTGAATAAATATTTTAAACATTTCTCAGTTTTAATTTCCACTGTGTTAAATGTTGAGAGATATAGTCTATAGTCTACACAAACAAAAGATTTTTGGAGGCTGGGCACGGTGGCTCACATCTGTAATCTCAACAGTTTGGGAGGTCAAGGCAGGAGGATTGCTTGAGGTCAGGAGTTCGAGATCAGCCTAGGCAACATAGTGAGACCTCATCTCTACAAGAAATCAAAAAAATTAGCCGGGAGTGGTGGCATGTACCTGTAAGTCCCAGCTCCTGGGGGATGGAGGGAGAGGCTGAGGTGGAAGGATCAGAAGCACAGAAAGTAGAGGCTGCCATGATCATGCCACTGTACTCCAGCCAGGGCAACAGGGTGAGACTGACTCAAAAAAAAAGAAAAAAAAAGATTTGGGGAGTCATCAACAATTTTTAGCATGTAAAGGAGTCCTGAGGCCAAAATGCTTAAAACCAACTGATTTACACTACCACACAGAAAAAAGAGTGCTCGTAAGTATGTGGATAAGAGAATGGGCACCTAAATATGAGTCAGAAGATCTTGGCTTCCGTTCCAGTACCACTTCTGACTTGCTTGGGGATGTGAATAAATTACTTAGTCTCTCATCTATAAAAGGATTAATTCGTGCCTCCTTCTGAGGATAAAAGAGACAAAATATGCAAAAGCAACTCATAAACTGCAAGGCACATTAGTATCACAAGGTCTCAAAGTAAAGAGTTCATGCACTTCTTATGATGTTTCTACAAAATTCTCCCTATTCTTAATATACACAAATGTGCAGGAAAAAAACAAATTCCAATGTTTCCATTACCCAATTTTCAAAAATTTGCCAATATTATTTTATACACTTCCCACTTGTGTGTGTTTGTGCCCATCCTGGTTTGTTTGGTTTTTTTTCATAAGTTTTAGGCATCATTTCATTTTGCCTATAAATGCTTCCATATGTATTTTAGCATGGCCATGGTACATTTCATCATTATAACTGAAAACATGATGGTTATAATTATTCGATATCACCTAGTATATACTCCATGTTAAAGTTTCCTGACTGTCTCAAAAAAAAGTCTTTGTTAGTTTTTAGTTGGTTTATCAGAATATCATTTTTAGGCTGGGCACAGTGGCTCACACCTATAATCCCAGCATTTTGGGAGGCAAAAGTGAGAGGATTGCCTGAGCCCCTGGGTTCGAGAACAGCCTAGGCAACTTGGCGAGACCTCATCTCTACAATAAATCAAAAAATTAGCTGGGTGTGGTGGCATGTGCTTGTAGTTCCAGCTACTTGGAAGGCTGAGGTGGAAGGATCACCTGAGCCCAGCAGGTTGAGGCTGTGGTGGCCATCACCCATTCTGGAGTGCAGTGGTACACTCACAGCCACCCCAGCATCGACCTGCTGGGCTCTGGCAATCCTTCTGCCTCAGCCTTCCAAGTAGCTGGAACTACAGGTGCACACTACCATGCCTGGCTAACTTTTTGATTTTTTTTTTTTTTTTTTTGTAGAGATGAGGTCTCGCCAAGTTGCTTGATCTTGAACCCATGGGCTCAGGCAATCCACTCACCTTGGCCCCCCAAAGCACTGGGATTACAGGCTGAGCCACTGAGCCCAGCCTTTTTTTTTTTTTTTGAGTTGGAGTCTCACTCTGTTGCCCAATTTTTCAAGTGACCCCAAGACTTTTAACTAAAGCTAGGAAGGAAGAGGAAATAATACCATGCTTCATATGCCATGTACAGTTTACAAAACAAAGTCAAGAACTATATTCCTGAGAAATCTGCTTCTCCACCAACCAAAAAACAAATAAAAACAACAAACCAGCCCACTACAACATGAGCCAGCATGGCGAGACGCATACTTCAGCATTCTGAGAAGTAACCAGAAGAGGACACAGCTCAGTCACTCAGGGAGGGAAGGAGCTGTTAGACCGTGAGCGGAAAAAGATGACAGGAAACAACCACCCACCCTTTCGGAAAGGATGAGGTCAGTCACAGGGACAAGCTAGAGGTGAGGTCAGGGACCAGGTTCTAGAGTGAGCATCCCACGCAAACCAGAGTCAGGTCCCAAGACTGCAAGTCAACCCCCTGCATGCTGCAACTCGAAGCTCAAAATACAGTGCTCTAAGCTAGAGGTATGATGGCACTGCTATGAAAAGTAACCATTGTGAGAATTAATTCAAATTACTCAGTCAACATTTATCAAAAGCTGACTCTACTAGGCATATGCTAGAATATGAGCTCTATACTTTAAAACTGATACACAATGCATACAATAAGTAGCAGATACTTCTCCACACATCTTTCCCCATGTATTTTAAGCAGGAGAATGGATAGATTTAATATTGACTACTTTGCCATACCATTACAATTTATCATTTTCTAGAAACTCCAGTTTGCCCTCACACACAGACATTAAAACACATCTGAATTTTACCGTTCTTCAAAATATTTTTTAGGAGTACAAGTCAGACTAGCTTTTATCACACACACCACAGACTCCCAGCATTTATATCTATAATTACTTTTTAAATTAAGCAATTAAAAAAATTTTTTTTTGGCTGGGCTCAGTGGCTCAGCCTGTAATCCCAGCACTTGGGAGGCTGAGGTGAGTGGCTTGCCTGAGCCCGCGGGTTCAAGACCCACCCAGGCAACTTGGCGAGACTTCGTCTCTACAATAAATCAAAAATTAGCCAGGCATGGTAGCACGCGCCTGTAGTTCCAGCTACTTGGAAGGCTGAGGCGGAAGGATCGCCGGAGCCCAGCAGGTAGAGCCTACAGTGGCCGGGAGCGAGTCACTGCACTCCAGTCTGGGCGACAAAGTGAGACTCCAACTCAAAAACAAAAAAAATTTTTTTTAAATAGAAATGAGGTTTTGCTATGTTGCCCAGGCTAGTTTCGAATGCCTAGGTTCAAGCAATCCGCCTGCCTCGGCCTCCCAAAGTGCTGGGATCATAGGTGTGAGCCTGGCCTAAATTAAGCATTTAGTTTAGAAGAAAAATCAGCCGGGTGCAATGGCTCATGCCTGTATTCCCAGCACTTTGGGAGACGGAGGTGAGAGGATAGCCTGAGTCCACGGGTTCGAGACCAGCCTGGGCAACTTGGCAAAACCTCATTGCTACAATAAATAAAAAAATTAGCTGGATGTGGTGGTACACACCTGTAGTTTCAGCTGCTTGGAAGGCTGAAGTAGAGGGATCCCCTGAGCCCAGCAGGTTGAGGCTGCGGTGGCCGTGAGCATGCCAAAGCACTCCAGCCTGGGCGACAGAGTGAGACTCCTACTCAGGAAAAAAGAAAAATCAAAGAATCACTAAATAATTCTCACTGCACATGGTGGCTCACACCTGTAATCCTAGCACTTTGGGAGGCTGAGGTGAGAGGATTGCCTGAGTCCAGGAGTTCAAGACCAGCCTGGGCAACATAGTGAAACCCCGTTTCTATTTTAAAAATTAAATTAAGACTTTTTTTTAAAACTGCGAAAGGAGTGGAGAAGGGGAAGGAACATATTTCTTAAATAAATCTTGAGAAGCACTTTGGACATGTGCCCAAAAACATGAAACAGTCACTAACAATATCAGTTTTTAGTTAACATTATAAAGGACATCTTCTAAACAACAACAAAAGAAATCTGGGGCAGTCAGATAACTCAAGTAAAAGTCCACCTGGTTGTCTGGTGGTTAGATTCAGCGCGCGCTCTTTCAGTGAAAGTCCAGACTTCCCCCATTTCAGTACATTTTTGCTTCAGATTTCTACTATTTGTAGAAAAACAGGAAAAATTATAAGACATTTTCAGTGAGACCACGACAAATCTCCACACCACTACAAATCTACAGTCTTTAAGGAGACCTAATTAAAAGCATACAAAGTTCAACACAGTCCAAACATACCACTCAGCACCTGTCCACACAAGACATGGACAGGTACCATCCCTCACCCTGTTTTATCTATTGGTAATGAAGCCCAATCGCTTATTCATATTGTCTGTACAACTTTTATTTTCTATGCTCTCATATGAGGTACCATCAAAACAAACTATCCCTGGAATACTGTCTTGCTTTGTAACACTATCGTGATTATTGTTCTTAAAGATAATCTAACCTAAGAATTAGCCCAATACAAGAACACTCTAAACAGTAAACAATATTAACTTCATTGTAAAAAACATGAGATTCTTAGCAAATGGCAGCAAAAGTATTGTGGATAAATTAACCAGGAGTTAAAAAAAAAAAACCCCAAAGTTTGCATGTTTTGACCTCAAAAATAGTCACATAAGTTTTTATTTTAAAAGCTGGTTAAAGTTCATTAGTGTGTAGAAATCCATTCAACTTGGTGTGGATTGCATATAAATATTAAAAAGTTATAACATTAACATTATTCATCCGAATATCATAGGCAAAATAGGGTAGTCAGAGAATAAGTGGGATTGTAGCCCTCTGTAATTTCACTGACCCTGATCACTGTTATCGACACTACTTGTCACTATTTGACAGCAGGTTTTTGCACAAATTGTTTACTTGTTTATTGTCCTTCCGTGTTCTCCCATTAGAATAAAAGATTCATAAGTGCAAACATGTTATCTATCTTATTTTCCACTGCATGACCAGTGTCTAGCACTTAGTAGAGGCTCAACATACATTTGCTGAATGATTAGATGAATGAACACCTGCCCCGTCTGACTTCCCTCACTTCCCTTTTTCCTTACACATTAACCGACCTTTAAAGTCAGGGTCAAATTCTATTATCTCTATGAAGATTACTTCCCTGGAACCTCTTTCTCCCTATATCTTGAATTTGGCACTCACCAACTGAGAATTATCTTTGCACATGTACATGTCTCCCTTAAAATTCTTATAATAGGTCGGGTGCAGTGGCTCATGTCTGCAATCCCAGCACTTTGGGAGGCAGAAGCGAGAGGACTGCCTGAGCCCAGGGGTTCGAGACCAGCCTCAGCAACTTGGCAAGACCTCGTCTCTACAATAAATCGAAAAATTAGCCGGGCTTGGGGGCATATACCTGTAATTCCAGCTACTTGGAAGGCTGGGGAGGAAGGATCACCTGAGCCCAGAAGGTCAAGGCTGCAGTGGCCATGAGTGTGCCACTGCTCTCCTGCCTGGGCGACAGTGAGACTCTGACTCAAAAAAAAAAAAAAAATCTTATACTCTTGTTCTCCTTAAGGGCAAAAACCCACATTCCCAACTTTTGGTATCCATCTCATCACATGTCCATAGAATACCACTGATAAATGTTTTGCTTGATTGATTTATACCTGTGGTTTGTACAGAAGGTCAGTTAATCCAGCTATTAAGTTCAACTTTTTTTGTAATTTATCCCTCCCTTCCAAATAACTCAAAATAGACCACGAACTTGCGTGAAGTCCCTCTCTACTTTAAATTTACCTCCGATGCCGGGCTCGGTGGCTCAGCCTATAATCCTGCGCCTTTGGGAGGCTGAGGTGAGTGGATTGCCTGAGCCCGCGGGTTCGAGACCCGCCTGGGCAAGCAAGACCTCATCTCTACAATAAA
>CAUYQG010118301.1:0-13137 GCA_963574415.1 Tarsius wallacei | reverse complement strand
CCATAAGTGAGTGATTAATACAGATATACCCACTACTTTGCAGAGGACTGTGTGCTGGGCCCTGCGCTAAGCACGTTGCTTGTCTTAATCCTTCCACAGCATCAACAACTCAGTGATGCACCCGATTACAGATGAGGAAACTGAGACCCAGAGAGGACAAGTGCATGCCAGAAGAGAAAGGCTAGGAAAGCGAGGGGTCAGTAAAACAAGGGCATGTTCTCCCTCGCCCGGCTGCCCAGGAGGGCTCTGAGAAGACTCTCTGGTCCGTAATTGTCACCAATTCGTTCGCTGACTACCCTTGCCCCATTTGCGGGCTCTGGGCTGCTGCAGGACGGCTATGTGCTGATGGGTCAGCGCGAATGGCCTGGGGCCTGCCTGTCCCCTGCCCGCTTGGCTCTGAGAAGCCATTCTGTTGCACCCCCCCCCACCCATGGCTGGTCTGGGCTGGCAGCAGCCCGGGGAACAGAAGGTCTGCTTGTCTGCGCCCGCCGCACCCCCCCTCCCCAGCCTCAGCCCCGGACCCCTCTCGGGGGCTCCTTTGGCTGCCAGGACCTGGCACTCTCCGTTGCTATGGCACCGGCTGGAGGCGAGGCTCTGGGAGGTGGGGGCAGGGCAGACAGCTGAGGGATGAAGCCTGGTGCTCCAAAGCTGCAGAGACCAGCCCTGTGTGAGCGTGGGAGAGGGCGCTGGGGCCCCGGGCAGGCCTGGACCCTAGCACAGCGGGCCGTAGCAGAGCTGGCCACACCCAGTCCCACTGTCTGGATGCCCCATCTCAGAGGCCCTTGGGACAGGCACCAGCCCACCGGACCCAGGCTCCCCTCCACAAAGATCTCCCGCTTCTGCCCTACGTGCTGGCCTTCAGCACCCACAGTAAAGTTGCTGGAAGGCTCCGGATTCTGTTTTCTGGCTGACTTTAAAATTCTCGGGTGACCCCGGGCAGGCCCCCAACACATGCCCATCCAAGAGGTCAGGGGCGGGACTCTGAGGTCCTCTCTTCCCTGAGAGCCTGAGTTCTATGTGGACCCCCTTAGGGTGTGCTCCTTCGTGGGCCAAGCTGCTCTTGGGCAGGAGACAGGCAGTCGGGCATGGCGGGTCAGAACTTTGTGGTCAGACCAGCCTGGGTCTGCGTTTCAGCCCTGTTGCTTGCTGTTTGTTGTGTGACTTTGGGCAAGGTACCAAACCTCCCTGAGACTCAGTTTTCTCCTATGTGAAATGGGAACAATACGTGTATCCCTCGCGGGAAACAAAGTCCCCAGGTCACCTCATTCATGGTGCTGGGCTCCAAATGAGCCGGAGCTTCTGTTTGTTTTCAGATCAGGGGCCTCAGACCAACGAATGGGAAGAAAGGTGTCCTGGTTTGGGGTGAGGGCTGATGGACAGAAGCAAGACCAACAGGTAGAGGACAGAGTGAGACAGAATGTACTCAATGGAATTGTGTCCTCTGAGGATTCTGAGCTGGCCAGCAGTGGGATGGGCCTCGAGGGAGGTGGTGAGACCCCCGTCATGGGAGGTATGCAATTGCGGAGTGAGTGGGGGAGTCGTAAATAGGGAGTATGCGTGGTCCCTCCCAGCCTCAAGACCGTAGGGCTCTGTGAAAAAAGTGTGACAGTCTTTCCCCCATACCGTCAGCTTTAACATCACCCAGCTCAAGAGAGGGCATGGGCGAGCGCAAGGAGACGTTGGGGCAAAGAAGGCGGCAGAACAGGCTGCCGCTGCTCGTTGTGCCTGCACTTGGATTGTGCCAGGCCGGCTCCGTGGCCTCCCACCAGACGTCGTGCCTGTGTACCGTGGAGCCGGGCTGCCCACGATGGAGCTCTGGAGCCACTGCTGGCAAGCTTTGTGATCTTAGGCAGACACGGTGACGGCTCTGTGCCTCAGTTTCCCCATCGGTAAAATGAGAAAGCAGCACTGATGTCAGGGGGTTGTTTTGAGGACTCAGTGGGTGATACATCCCCCTGGTCCCTGTGCCCGCAAGTCAGAAGTCTGTGTCCAACTTTGACTTCCCAGAAACGTGACTCCTAACTGCCTCCTGTTGACCAGAAGCCTTACCGATAACATTAAGGTCAACAAACACATGTTGTACGCATGGGTGTGTATCACATACTGTGTTTTCACAACAAGTGAGCGAAGGGAAAGAAGGTTTTAAGAGAATCATAAGGAAGAGAAGACGTATTTACTAGTTCTCGAGTGGAGTGAGTCACCGCACTGGCTAGCTGACGGGGAGCGGGGAGAGGAGTTTGGGTCTTGCTATTTCAGAGGCGGAAGAAAATCTTTGTGTAAGGAACCCCGGGCAGTTCAAACCTGTGTCGTTCAAGGGTCAGCTGTCCTAAATCAGAGGCAGCTATTATTATCCTTGTTCTTTTCAGGGCTGTGCAACTCCCCGTTCCTTTGGACGGGGCTGTTGGGGGCCCAGGCAGGGTCTCCGGTGGGGGGGGGGAGAGTGGTGGAGGATGGGGGTGGTCGGGGCTGGGCAGGAGAGGCCACAAGGCGCCGCGGGAGGCAGGAAGTGCTTGCTCACTGAGCCCCGGCCTCCCCCCTCTCTGACCTCCTTCCCAGGCTGGTTCCCAGCCTTCGTGGGGACCCAGGCCCCTCCCTGGGGCCCAGCGGCCGAGGCACACACTGAGCGCTTTCCCACACGCCGGTCCAAGTCGTGGGCGGCATCGCGCCCCCCTCCCCCATCACACATTGGGGGGCGAGAGGTGCCGCAGTGGGGGCCGTGGCGGGTGGGGGGTGGACAGTGTGTTCTTTATCATCTTGGCTCTGTTCCAGACAGATGTTTCATCTTATTTCGGACTTCCAGAAAATAGGTCATTTCTTTCCATTGTGTCCCTGGGGAGCCCTCCTGGGAAGGGGAGCACGGAGTGAGTGACGTGTGTGGGGGCCTGACTTGGGCCCTGGGGAGCTGGGGGGGTGCAACCCTCCTCCTTCAGGCCTAGGGGGTTCTCAGGGCATGAAGGCTCTGGAAGGCTAGGCTGAGAAGTCAGACTCACCCAAGGGTGCTGGAGACCCTAGAGGGGCCCACGGAGAGACGAAGGCACTTTGGGGGTATAAGAATGGGTGAGATTGGAGGCAGGGGCATGCGGTGGGCAGTTGGAGGCAGCCAAGCTCTTGGGAGAGGCGAGGGAGGTCAGGATTGGCCTCCAGGGAACCAACACAGCTCTTCAGTCCACTGGACTTCTAGAATGTTAGGCCCTGCCAGGCCCCACGAAGCCGGTTTCTGCTGCTTTGTTTGGGGAGACTTTGCGAGCACCTGGAAAACAGAGAGACCCCTGGGTCTCGATGCAGCAGGGGGAGGTTGGGAGTGTGGGGTGGAGCACTGAGCCTTTCCCAGCAGTTAGGAGGGAGTTGAGCCCACGATGGAGGGGCCGGTGGGCACCTCAGTCCCAGACAGGTGTCTCCCCAACCCGTAACTGCCTCCCCACCCTCTCAACCCCACTCTCCTCCCAGCTCCCAGGATGGAGCTTTCTGACTTGCTACAAGATCACATCCGCATCTCAGCCTGAGCGAAAAGGGCCGCTAGGTCTGGGTTACGCGGCTGTCACTTTCGTGCTCTCCCTCGGCTTTCTCTTCATGCCTAACTCCAGATGACTCCTGCCTCCACACTCCCAGCCTGGAGATGGTCTAGAGCTGAGTCATGACATCCCGGCAGGGGCCCTTCCCAGCGCCCTGCCCCCACCCCAGCTCAGCAGCCCATCAGTCCTGAAGGTGCTTCCAGGACAGCCCTGCCCACCCCTTACACAGACAGGAAACCAAGGCCCAGAGAAGGACAGGACAGTACAGTAGTCCCCCTTATCAGCAGCTTTGCTTTCCACAGTTTCAGTTATCTGCAGTCGACTGTGGTCCGAAAATACTATATGGAAAATTCCAGAAACAGACAATTCATGAGCTTTTTTTTTTTTTTGAGTTGGAGTCTCACTCTGTCGCCCAGACTGGAGTGCAGTGGCACGCTCCCGGCCACCCCAGTGTCGACCTGCTGGGTTCCGGCGATCCTTCCACCTCAACCTTCCAAGTAGCTGGAATTACAGGCGCACGCTACCAGGCCCAGCTAAGTTTTTGATTTATTGTAGAGGTGAGGTCTTGCCAAGTTGGCCAGGTGGGTCTCGAACCTGCGGGCTCAGGGAATTCACTCACCTCGGCCTCTCAAAGCGCGGGATTACAGGCTGAGCCACCGAGCCCAGCAATTCATAAGCTTTACGTTCCATGATGTTCTGAGTAGCACTATGAAATCTTGCAGTGTCGCACTCTGTCCTGCCCAGGAGTGTATTACCCCCTTGTCCCTTGTATCCACTCTGTCTACACTACCCTCCCGCTCGTGACGGTGTCCTCTCCTGACATTCCCACCCCTGAAGTCACCATGACTTGATGGTTCAGGATTCCCCAAAGCAGAATGAGCATTCTGGCAACCTCAGAAGGTCAGTAGTGGCCTGAGTCTGTATCACACACTATGTCACTCACTCCGTGTCATCACGGAGGCACTGTCACCTCATGTCGTCACAAGGAGTAGGATTAGACAGTACAAGCAGGTATGTGGAGAGCAGTCACACTACTTGGGTTAGGGTACTGTCGTATTTGCTCTCCTTTATTGAGTCATCGTTGTAACCGCTTACTGTGCCTAGTTTACAAATTAATCGTTATCATAGGTGTGTATGTATAGGAGGAAAGCATTGTGTGCACAGGGTTTGGTTCTATTCGAGGTTTCAGGTTTCCACTGGGGGCCTTGGAAAATATCCCCTGAAGATGAGGGGTGACCTCTGTGCTGTAAGTGGGAGACAGAGCTGGGACCCGAAGCCAGATCCCCTGACCCCCCTGAAGTCTGTCCTGGGGCTGTGAGGTACCCCTGGAGTGAAGAGGGGCACTAGCCTGGTCAGGAGCCTGGAGTCTGTGTCTCACCTCTGCCGGCCACTTAACAGGTCACCTCCTTGGAGCCCGGTCGGCTGAGGCAGTGCAGGGAAGGTGACTTTAGTACAAAGGTCGACCTGCAGCAGGGCCGGGGTGTGCTTAAGAAAGGCCAGAGAAGCCCCTGTCATCTGAACCCGGGCCTCCAGCCTCCAGCCTCACGTCTGAGCAGGGGCTGGAGTCAGAAACTGCCCAGCCCGGTGGGCTGCAGCCCCGTTGAGACCCAAACAGTGGGCTTTCTGCCTTTCTTGTTCCAAGTCTCAGTTTTCCCACCTGTACAATGGGGCCCAGGAAGTTGAGTGGACCAGACAGATGGTCCTGAGGGCCAGAGCTCTGTCAGACATTCCAAGACTGACCCCACAGCCCTACGGCCAGGCCTCCTCCTTCCTCCGGCATCCCATATATTCTGAGCATCCCTGGCCTGAGCCAGCCTGCCTGGCAGGCCACCCCACACCCCTCTGCGGCAGGGCTTCCTCCCAGCCCCCACTCACTGCTAGCTCTGCCCAACCATTCCACCTCCATCTCGAGTATTCCACTGCCCACAGACCCTTCACACCTTTGACCAGCTGGGAGGCCGTACTCACTCCTGCTCCTGGCCCTATTTCTGTGCTGAAAAATGGCATCATCCCCTCAGCACGCAGCCTCCTGCCTCCCACTGTTCTAGGTCAGAAATGGGTGCGGGTTCTGGCGATTCTCAGCTGAGTACGTCCCGATCCGTCTGTTTCTGTCAGGCCCCATGCCCGCCCCCAGGCCCCACCAAGCACACTCATGGTCAGGTGGCAAGCAGTCATACCACCTCTCATCAACCTCTGCTCTACCCCTATGGTTCTGGTTCCTAGCAAGTTTCTTGAGCGCTCAGTTTCCCCATGTATGAAATGGGAATGACCATTGCGTCTACCCCATGGAGTTGACAGGATCAAGTGAGTCGTATATGTCAAATGCCCAGAACGGCCCCTAGTGCAGAAAATGGTGTGGTCAGTGCGTAGCATGCCAGCTCTCTGGCTTGTCTGTGATGCGTGTGAGTGTGTGTTCAGGTGAGTTTGGGGTTCTGGGGGCTATTGTATGTTGTATGTTGCTGCTGTTTGCTGTGTGTGCCGGGGACGCCTGTGATCTGTTGCACACAGTGTCTCTCCGGTGGACACGTGGGTGAACACTCAGGCAACGTCTGTGCTTTGTGCGCGTGTGCTGGCACGGTGGGACCGTGTGCATGCGTGCCGTATGTTTGGAGCCTGTGGGAGGCCTGTTGCACACGTATGTGTTTCAGAGGAATGTGTGAGCAAGCGTGCATGTGCTCACGTGTCAGGCCCCTAGCCATGCAGGCCCCTCCTTGCTGCCGGTGTCGTGGGAGCCTCAGGACCCCGAGGGGGAAGCTGCTGCTAGCGGATGTGGCCAAGATGGATGGATTTATTTAGATTAAGGCGGTGGGAAAGACTTGTACGTGCTGGGAGGAGGGAGGCTGGGCTCTAAGAGTGACGCCCAAGCATGCGTGCTCCCCTGGTCTCGGGCCCTCTCGACTCCCTTGGAACTGGGGACCCCGTTTTATTTCCCTGAACTTGGGGCTCCCATTTCACCCCCCTGGTCTTGGGTCCCCTCCACTCCCCTGGACTTGGGGCCCCCGCTCCGCTCCCCTGGACCCGGAGTTCTCACTTGCTCTCCTGGACCTGGGGCCCCCACTCTGCTCCCCTGGACTTAGGGCCCATTCCCCTCCCTTATGAGTACCCCTAGTCACTGTGAAGAGCTGGGCTCACCCCCTCTTTGGGCCACTGACCGTCCTGCCAGTATAGGAGGAATCAGGAGACTTCCTGACACCCAGCTCTCTTTTCGCGGGCTAAGGGGGCACCCTGGGGTCTTCCTTCTCTCTGCTTCAGGGCTCCCAAGGGCAGAAGAGTACAGCAAGTGAGGGTGCCTGCTCCCTGAGTGTGACACCCAGGATGACTCAGGTGGCTCCTCCCCGGAGCACAGACTCCTGAAGAAAGGATGTTGTCACATAAGCCTATCTCCCCAGGGCAACTCTCCGGGCCTTCTGGGGTTGGCTGGAGCCAGAACCGACTCTGAGCCGTTGTGTGAACAGCTGGGGTGTCAGAGAGTCACCCAGGATGGCCCAGGAGGTCCTCACTGGTCCTCCCGCCTGTCATCTATGCCACCCCTCCGCCACCCTCTCTCAGGGCTCCATATCAGTGGTTCATTTGGCTAGAAGCCACCTGAGAGACGGCTGTCTAACTCCTAATTGTGTAGATGGGGAAACTAAGGACCAGAGAGGAAAACCACTCATCGAAGCCTACACAGGAAGTCTGTGCCCCAACAGTCAAGGAAGTCTCATCCATGGAATGAGACGTGTGACAGATTCTCATGCCATTGGCTCAGGAATGCAGCCCCCTCCTCCTTAAAACACCCCAGTTAGGATAATGGTGACTAGAACCTTCTCTTTGGCCAGTCAAAAAGGCAGAACTTTAGCACAGAGATAGCTCATTGAGATGACCTGTCTGAACCTCCCCTGAATAGAGGGGAAAGAGTCCAGAGGGCTGGAGACCCTCTCAGTCCCATAGTGAGTCTGAGGACCACGGTGAGGAGAGCCGAAACACTTATTTCATAAAGAGCAAGGCCAGCCGAGACCCCTGGGTGCTCCTCACAGCGTCTACACTCCCAAGCTCATTTGCATGGTCTATCTTTACCCCACAGCCTGAATCTAACTTTTTGCTGTGTGACTGGGGCATAATTCTGTCCCTCTCTGGGCCTCTGCTGACCATTCAAGGGTCTCTGCTAGCTCAGCGTCTTAGAGATGATAATCCACCCCAGCCCCAAGCCCCACAGGAGAGGATGGAGTGTCCCTTGGGGCAGGGTCGGGGCTGCATGCCATGAGGGCCCAGCCCACAGCCAGCCAGCCTTCCAGAGCCAGGCCAGCCCTGCTGTGGTGACCTCCCCTCTCCTGGCCAGCCGACCAGATTCCTCCTTTAGAATAATAAACAGTGCGGCCAGCCAGGGAGGTTGAAATGACCCCTCCCCCATCCTTGCTGCTAATGATTTTCTTTGGCTGAGGTCTCTGGCAGGAAGCGGGGAGCTGGGGGCACCCTCCGAGGGGCAGATGGGCCTCTGTGGGGGCTGCTGGCTCCGCCTGGGCGCTACTCCCTCCTGCCCGTGGAGGCCTGGTATCCAGCTGGAGGGGCCGGGGCGGAGAGCTGGGATGGGGACGCCGTGTAGGAGGCATCAAAAGGACCTGGCTCTGAGTCTGCAGCAATTCGTAGACGGGAGAGGAGGAAACAGGGGGTTCTCGGCCAGGGCGTCTGCAGGGCGGCGAGTGGGAGCAGGAGAGCAGATTGGCTCAGGTTGTGTCTCGGGACATTGGGCAGAGCTAGGACTGAAAGTCCACAGGCCGGCCCCTTTGCAGCCCTTGTTCACTCCGGAGCCCGAGCTCAGCCCCAGGGGCAGCAATGGCACGAGAGGTCATGTGTGGGGCTCGAACCCGCTCCCCAGCCCTGGACTGGAAGCTGGAGGAGCACGACGGGGAGGCTGGGGCCAGCTGGGCTTGGTCCTAGGAGCTGGCCAGGCTGGGCAGCCCACACGAGGCTCCAGATTGGCTTATCACGCAGTCACTTCTCTTCGTGCCTCTCTGCAGTCCCAGACCCACCTCTGGCCTCTTCCTGCCCTTGCTGCTGGCCGGCCCTGGCATACCTGACCCTTGGTGTCATGTAGGGTCTGAGGTGTGGCTGCTAAAGCAGGAATAAAGCAAAGCCCCCCCCCCATTCAATCTGTCTCTGCTTGTTCTTCTTTCTCTTCGTGCCTCTGACACTGTCTCTCTGCCTTTGTCTCTGCTTCTGTCATTCCAGGTCTCTGTCTCCTTCTCCGACAGGCTCTGCTGAGGAAACTTGGTCATGCTTCTTTCTCTCTCAGAGCCTTAGTTTCCCTATCCAGACCCACGGGTGGGGTGGGCAGCTTGGCTCAGTGGTCCTCAAGGACCTTTGAAGCCTGGCTGCTGGAAGGGGCCTCTCCCGTGGGCCCCCCATGCTGCTCTGGCAGAGTCAAGGGGGCCAGGCCCACCCCCACATTCCACAGCCCTGACTCCCCACTTCCCTTCCCACAGCCCCCGGCTGCCTCCACTTCCTGTTGTGCTTCGGAGCTGTGGGAGTTCTCTGGGCTCAGGCCCCCCACCCCTCCTCCCCCAGGCCTTTCATCACACTTTCCCAAATATTTGTCCTGGCAGATAAGAGCCTGGTATTGGAACTGTCACCCGGAGGACGGGCTGTCAGAGCTGGCGGGCCCTGGACACCGTCCAGCCCAACCTCTCCACCCCCTGTCATACAGGGAAACTAAGGCCCGAGAGAGGCCAGGGACCCCAGCAAGGTCACACGAGAGTTAGAGCAGAGCCAGAGCGGGGTCCAAGCACCCTGAGGCCGAGCACCGGACAGAGAGGAGCGGGCCCGTGGTCAGGAGTGCCCTCTCAGCCTTGGACTTCAGCTCAGGCACGAGGCAGGATGGTCCAGGCTGGGACTTACGCTGCAGGAGGCAGGTGCTAAGACGGGTCTGGCACACCGCCGCCCATCCTGGGCCTGACCCCTGTTTACCTCTGCAGGACTCACCATGCAGCTTCTGGGTGCGATGCCAGCTCTGGTCCTCAAAGGTAGGTAGACTGGAGGCAGGAATAGGGCTCGGGGAGCTGCCAGATGGGATGCTGGAGCTGCAGGGGTGGTGGAGGCTGGCAGCAGGGTGTGAGAGCCTGTTTCCTGTATCTGCAGTGGACCTTGGCCAGGCCTCCTCCACTGCCCACTCATCACAGCTCAGATGGTGCCAGGGGACCCCTGTTGTCCAGAACCATCAGCTCCACTCCTCTGCTGGACCCTCCAGACCCACTCACCCTCCAGCACCCTCCAGGCCTCCACCTCCCTGCCCTTCTGGCCAGACCCCTGGTTGACTAGAGCTCCTGAGTCCCCACTAGGCTTCTCTCAGCAGCCTCCACTCCTGCCTGGCACATCTTCAGCTCTCCAGAGGCCAGTGCTGAATGGCCTGCCCGACAGCCTGGTGTGGGATGGACTGCCTGATGGGAGGCCTCCTACCTGTGTCTTTTTGATGGTCATCTCCAGGGAGCGTGGGGGCATGGCTCACAGAATCCTTCCCCAGGAAATGGCATGGGGGTGATCGATCCTTTGACACCCCAAGCCCCAACCCCAGCCCCCTACAGCCCACAGGGACCTCAGTCTGCCCCACTCTGAGCTACCTGAGACCCCACTCCCTCCCCGACAGGGCTGCCTCTGGGCTTTGCTGGAGGCAGCCACAGGCAAGGGGCTCAAAAAGTGACCTGGGAAGTGATGCAGGAACTGGAGGCCAGAGAATTGCTTCCCGAGGATTTCCTGGCCCCTCTCCTGCCTCCTGCCGTCACAGCACTGCCAATGGGCTCCGAGACTGGGGTTTGGAGGAACTGAGTCAGGTGGTCGGGGGTGTCCCTGGGGCCTGGCACTGGGTGAGGTCTCAGGACCTGGGCAGGGGGTCCAGTCTGTGTTGGAGAAGGGAGCACTTGGATCTGTGCTTGAATGGCCTCCCCCAGGGCCGCTCTGGTGCTGCGGCCCCGCACCCTGATGCCCATGCCTCCCCTCCTAAAGGCCAGCTGCTGCTGCCCCTGCTGTTGCTGCTGGGACCACAGGTCTCTGGAGACCTGGCCATCGCACCCCCGGGGCCAGAGCTTGTCCTCAACATCTCCAGCACCTTCGTCCTGACCTGCTCGGGTTCAGCCCCGGTAGCGTGGGAGCGGCTGTCCCGGGAGCCCCCGCAGGACACGGCCAAGGCCCAGGACGGCACCTTCTCCAGCATGCTGACACTGACCAATGTCACCGGGCTAGACACGGGAGAATACTTCTGTGCCCACAGTGGTGCCCGTGGGCTGGAGCCCCATGAGCGGAAGCGGCTCTATATCTTTGTGCCAGGTGAGGGGCTGGCCTGCGTGCCCACTCACCAACCTCAGCTGAAGGCGTGGGGTCAGGCAGGGTTCTAGTGAAAGGGAGTGCAGATAGGCAGGCAAACCCTGGGGTCCTGGTTCAGCCAGGCCTGCGCTCCCTCCCACTCCTTGGTCTGGGTCTGTTTGCTTCCTGCCCCCAAGAGCCCTCCAGTCTGCCCCTCCGCCCCCATCCTGTCCCCATCCTGCAGGCTTTTCAGCATGTGGCTCGTCTTCTTCCCTATTCTGGCGTTGCTGGCATCAAATGCCAGGGCTAGAAGGGACCCCTAGGAGCATTCTTATCCTGTAATGGAGAGACCAAGAGCCAGAGGGGGTGGAAGACTTGCTCAAAGTCACACAGCAATTCAGGGAAGTCAGAACCCAGGTCCCCTCCCCTCATTCATGGCTCCACCCGGCAGATCCCACCATGGGCTTCCTCCCGAATGAGGCCGAGGAACTGTTCATCTTTATCACGGACATAAATGAGGTCACCATACCGTGCCGAGTGACAGACCCGCAGCTGGTGGTGACACTGCATGAGAAGAAAGGAGACATCGCGATGCCTATCCCCTACGATCACCAACGTGGCTTTTCTGGCACCTTTGAGGACAGAAGCTACATCTGCAAAACCACCATTGGGGACAGGGAGGTGCATTCCGATGCCTACTATGTCTACAGACTCCAGGGTGAGCTCCCTTTCTGGCTCGGTGCCCTTCTCGGAGGCACAGCCCTTCACAATTTACAAAGCGTACAGCCGTGTTTCTCATGGGAGTCTCACTACAGCCTTGGAAAGGAGGTCGTGCTCTCCCATTGATAGGTGGAGAAGCTCAGCTCAGAGAGGTTGGAGTTTGCCTGCGGTCACAGGTATTAGTGGTGGCGCTGGGCTGTATGACATGGTAGGATAGGCCCAGGCTTTGGAGCCGGAGGCTTTCAATCCCAGCTAAGTGACTTTACACGAAGCACATAATCTCTCCAAGCCTGTTTCCTCCTCTGCAAAGTGGGGGTAAGATGACTGCCTACCTCGTAGGATTATGATGAAGATTAAATAAAACAAAACATGGCAGGTACTTGGCACGTGCTGCGTGCTCCATGCATTTCCCCTGCACTTAGATACCCAGAGAGTACTCAGACTTGCAGACTGTTAGCTGCACTAAGAGAGTCCGCCCCATAGAGACAGGGATTTTTTTTACTTTGTTCACTGTGGTAGCCCCAGTGCCTAGAATAGTACTTGGCATAGAGAAGGATTCAATAAATATGTTGAATGAATGAATGGTCTACACCAGTCAGCCCTTCCTCTCTGCACCCCTGCTTCACCCCTGAACTGCAGTGTTGGTGGTAAGTGTGTTGAATGAATGAATGGTCTACACCAGCCAGCCTTTCCTCTCTGCACCCCTGCTCTACCCCCGAGCTGCAGTGCTGGTGGTAAGTGTGTTGAATGAATGAATCGTCTACACCAGCCAGCCCTTCCTCTCTGCACCCCTGCCTCACCCCCGGGCTGCAGTGCTGGTGGTAAGTGTGTTGAATGAATGGTCTACGTCTACACCAGCTAGCCCTTCCTCTCTGCACCCCCCTGCCCCACCCCCGAGCTGCAGCACCGGTGGTAACGACCCCAGGCCTGAGCCACCGTCTGTCTACCAGTGTCGTCCATCAACGTCTCAGTGAGTGCAGTGCAGACCGTGGTCCGCCAGGGCGAGAACATCACCCTCATGTGCATCGTGATGGGAAATGAGGTGGTCAACTTCCAGTGGAAGTACCCCCGCGGGGAGGTAATGCTGCGCCAGGCAGGTTGGAGGGCGGGCGGGGATGGCTGTCCCGACTGCAGACTGACTGCTCACAGACCCCCCTGATGCGAGGGCCTGCCCCTGCAGAGTGGGCGGCTGGTGGAGCCAGTGACTGACTTCCTCCTGGACTCGCCCTACCAAATCCGCTCCATCCTGCACATCCCCTATGCCGAGCTGGGTGACTCCGGGACCTACATCTGCAACGTGACGGAGAATGTGAATGGCCACCAAGACGAAAAGGCCGTCAATGTCACTGTGCTTGGTGTGTGCTCGGGCTCAGTCCCAGCCTGCGTCTGAGCGGGACCCAGAGCTTGTCACAGCCCGGGGCACAGCCAGCCACACCCCAAGGCATCTCCCAACTGAAGCCTCAATTTCGGGGTGAACCCCAAATAAATGCAATGCCAGACCCCAATCCAGTCCTGTCTCCATCCAGCCTTTCTGCCTAGCTGGAACCCCAACCCCCGCCTGATTTCTAACGTCATCCTAAGCCCAGGTAGCCCCGTCCACAAACTCAACCCCAGCCTTAAGCCCACACTCCAA
>CAUYQG010118298.1:0-41670 GCA_963574415.1 Tarsius wallacei | reverse complement strand
TGCTTGGATTCTAGTACTTCCAGGGGTGCAGAAGCTGTGTGTCACTTTTAAAAAATCAGCAAAGCCCTTACTGAGAAGAGGCTGCTGGGAGTGATTATGGGCTCCAGGCTCTGGCACCACTGCAGCATCTACCCAGACACTGGCAGCAAGGGATGCAGAGGGAGCACAGTGAGAGAGCCAAGAGGCAGAGCCCAGCTGCAGAAGATGAAAGAGGCACCTTGTCACATCTTGAAAACTGGGCAGGAAAGTGCTCCAGCTTGCTCACCATAGAGCAACAGACCCAATCTCTATGATCTGAGGATTAACTATGCAGAGGTTGATCATGAGCCAGAGGGAATATCCCAAAAGCACAAACTCCAGAGGGACAAGACAAGTGTTGAGTCTCAGGCACTCCACCCACTACCCTAATTCAGCTGCAGGGCAAAGGGTGTGATCAGAAAAGGAAGAGGAAGATCCCTGAAAAGATCAGCATTTGTTTTGGTTTGTGTGCATTTATTTTATTTTATTTTGGTTTCTGCTTTTGTTTTTCTGTGTTTTAAAAAAAATTTTCTGTGTTATTTCATTCTACTTTTCTCTGTTCTCATCATTGCTGTTATTGCATCTTAGACTTAGGGGTTACACATATGTACCCAATATTACATGATCATATAGAGTGCTGGTGGGGAGGGTCTCAGGGAACCTACACTACAATCAGAGAACATTGTGATTTGCAAATAGTTTCTGAATCCTAGCTCCCCATTCTCCACCTTATTAGATTCTCAAAACTACAGGAGTCAGTAAAGCATCACACCCACAGCTCTATTTAAAGTAGAACAACTTCAGAGCCCTGATCAGAGAAAAATAGAGGGATGAACAAACATTAGAAGTGAAAGACTCTCCCACTGCCACTGAATAATGGAACTAAAGAGAAAAGAAACAGATCTGTCGCAAAGGATGAAAATCAACAGAACACAGGTAATTCCCATTGTAATAAGAAGAAAATGCCTGAAAAATCAGACTTCAGTGGAAGCCCAAACAATGGAAGTCACCAAAGACTTTCCCCAGAATACAACAGGGATTAGGGAATGGATAGAAAGAGTGAATAAGGCTTAAGAAAGACAATATACAACACTGAAAGAACTTGTAACAGAGATTTTCACCATAAAAAAAATTTCATCCAGGAAATAAGTCACAAGATGACAAGCATGGAAAGCAAAATTGATCAAGCAGAAGAAAGACACTCACAACTTGAAGACCAAAACATGGAAATAATCCAGTCATAAAAAACATAGAAAGGAAACTCAGAAAGAAAGAACAAAACCTCCAAGAGATACGTGATTTTATCAAGAGACTGAACATATGCCTGATTGGTATCCCAGAGGAAAAAGGGAAATGGAAAATACCTTGAAACAAGTATTCCGAGAGGTTATACAAGAAATTTCCTCATCTCACCAGAGACAGGACCATCCAAACACAAGAGATACAGAGAACCTCCACAAAACATTACATGAGAAAACCAACCCTTAGACACATAGTAATTCGCTTACACAAAGTAGATACGAAAGAAAAAATTCTAACAGCAGCAAGAGAGAAAAGTCAGACTACAGGGAAAAACCAATCAGAACAGCAGCAAATTTATCAGCAGAAGCACTACAAGCTAGAAGGGACTGGAGTCCAATATTCAAAGTCCTCAAAGATAAACAATTTCAACCAAGAATTTCCTACAAACCCAAGTTCAACTTCACCAGTGATGGAGAATTAAAATCCTTTCCAGACATCTAATACCTAAGAGATTATGCAGCTTCCATACTAGCTCTACAGGAGATGCTTAAAAAGCTATTAAGCACAGAAGAAAGAAAGAAAGAAAAAAAAAAAAAGAATGACCACACACTTCCAAAGAGACCAGGAGAACACAACTGCAAATCTGAAAAGACACGCAAACATAAACCCCAAAATTGAAAGAAAACAAAAACACAACAGCAAAAACTTTATAAGAACCTCATGATGGGGATAAACAATCACAACTCACTAATCCGCCTGAACATGAATGGACTTTCAGAGTGCACCACAGAAAAAACACAGAATGGCGAGCTGGATAAAGCAAACAAACAAACTATGACCCAATAACTTGCTGCATTCAGAAAACTCATCTCACAACAAGGGATGCACACAGACTCAAAGTTAGAAGGTAGTAAATGAGTTTCCAGGCAAATGGATCACAAAAAGAAGGCAGGAGTCATGATGTTAAAATCAGACAACACAACCTTTAAACTATCAAAAATTTAAAAAGATATGGAAGGACACTGCATAATGATAAAAGTTTCAATCCATCAACAAGAAATATCCATCCTAAACATATATACACCCAACACAGGACCACCAGGAACTACTAAGTAAACTAAAAAAGGATTATTGACTCTATCACTATTATAGCTGGGGACTTGAACAATCCACTAAAAACCCTATATTGATCATCAAGGCAAAAAATCAAGAGAAGGGAAGAGAAATGGACTCAATAGATACCTAAAGAATAGTCCACCCAACAGCCACAAAATATAAATTCTACTCATTACCACATGGAATGTACTCCAAGATAAATCATATCCTCAGCCATAAATCAAGTATAAACCTTACCTATCATCATACACAAAAATCAACTCTAAGTGGTTCAAAGACCTAAATGTAAAACCTCAAACTATAAGAACCTTAGAAAACGCAGGAGACACCCTTATGGAAATTGGTACTGGCAACCAATTCCTGATCAAATCCAAAAGAGCCCATGCCAAAAGGGATAAGATAGGCAAATTGGACCTCGTCAAACTGACAAGCTTCTGCAAAGCCAAAGACACCATCAAGAGAGTGGAGAGACCGCCCACACATTGGGAAAAAATATTTGTCAGCTGTATGTCTGACAAAGGCTTAACATCTAGGATCTACAAGGAACTCAAATGAGCTAAAAAGAAAAAAGGAAACAGCCCCATTACAAAGTGGGCAAAAGATATGAATAGACAGTTCTCAAAAGAAGACGTACCAGCAGCCAATAGATACATGAAAAAATGCTCAGCCTCACGAGTCATCAAAGAAATGTAAATTAAAACTACACTGAGATACCACCTAACTCCAGTAAGGATGGCTATCATCAATAACTCAAAAAACAACAGATGCTGAAGAGGATGTGGTGAAAAGGGAACACTTCTACACTGTTGGTGGGAGTGTAAACTAGTACAGCCTCTGTGGAAGACAGTGTGGCGATTCCTAAAAGATCTAAAAATCAACCTTCTATATGACCCCACAATTCCCCTAATGGGAATATACCCAGAACTCAAATCACTCTATAAAAAAGGTACTTGCACACATATATTTATCACAGCATTGTTCACAGTAGCAAGAACATGGGACCAACCATGCTGCCCATCAAAAGAGGACTGGATAAAAAAATGCGGTACATATACATGATGGGATATTATACAGCCATAAAAAAGAACAAAATCATGAACTTCACAGCAACCTGGATGGACTTAGAGTCGATAATACTGAGTAATCCATCACAGAAACAAAGAATTGAGTATCATATGTTCTCACTCATAAGCAGACCTTGAACAGCTATCGTAATCCTATAAGAAAAGAATGGGCAGTAGTGGGAAACTGCCAGGAGAGGGGCAGGGAAGCGGGAATGGCAATTGTGGGAATCTGCCTGGGGAAGTGGGGACACATCTCATCAACAAGGGCACCTGCATAATGAATATTTGTATACCTAGCCCTGAATTGTACCCCACATCTTTAAAATAAAAAAATTAAAAATTAAAAAAAAAATCCAAAAGATTGAAATACTGCCATGCACTTTCTCAAACCACAGTGGAATAAAAATAAACATGAACTTCAACAAAATTCTCCCATAACTAGCAAAGACACGAACGCTAAACAGCATGGTGCTGAATGACTATTGGGTCAACACAAACATAAAAAAAGAAGTTAAGAGGTTTCTGGAAACAAATGAAAATGAAGGAACATCTTACCAAAATCTCTGGGATGCCGTGAAATCAATTCTAAGAACACACATCAAGAAAATGGAATAATCACAAATTAACAGCCTAACAATTCACCTAAGGGAGCTGCCAACAGAAGACCACCAAAACCATAACATTAGCAGAAGAATCCGAAACCAAAGTGAAAGGCCAAATAAGGGACATAGAAGAAAAAAAATCATAGAAAAAAATCAACAAGTCGGGCTCGGTGGCTCAGCCTGTAATCCCTCGCCTGGGGAGGCTGAGGTGAGTGGATTGTTTGAGCCCGCGGGTTCAAGACCCGCCTGGGCAACTTGGCGAGACCTCATCTCTACAATAAGTCAAAAATTAGCCGGGTGTGGTAGCGCGCGCCTGTAGTTCCATCTGCTTGGAAGGCTGAAGTGGAAAGATTGCCGGAGCCCAGCAGGTCGAGGCTGCGGTGGCCGGGAGCGGCCACTGCACTCCAGTCTGGGCGACAGAGTGAGACTCCAACTCAAAAAAAAAAAAAAAGAAAAAGAAAAAAATCAACAAAACAAAAAGCTGGTTCTTTGAAAAAAATATACAATATTGACGAACCCCCAAGTCAGAACAACCAGGAAAAAG
The DNA here is from genome assembly GCA_963574415.1 of Tarsius wallacei. Lineage (NCBI taxonomy): Eukaryota > Metazoa > Chordata > Mammalia > Primates > Tarsiidae > Tarsius > Tarsius wallacei. The sequence goes on along the minus strand of CAUYQG010118298.1, from coordinate 37,084 downwards.
AGAAAAAAAAGCCCAAATAAACACAATCAGAAATGCAAAAGATCCAACCACAACTAACCATGAAGAAATACAAAAGATTGTCAGAAATTGCTATGCACTGTATGGAAACAAACTTGATAACGTCAGTGAAATGGAGGACTTTCTGAAATCATACAACCTCCCAAGGTTGAAACAAGAAGATATTGAGACACTAAATTGACCAATAACAACCCTGTAAATTGACTCCATCATAAGAAAACTACCAACAACACCAATAAAAAAGCCCTGCACCAGATGGATTTCCAGTAGAATTCTACAAAACATATAAGGAGGAGCTGTTACCAATCCTATTGAGAGTATTTCAGGCAATAGAGAAAGACAGAACTCTCCCCAAATCATTTTTACAAAGATAACATCACACTGGTACCCAAACCAGGTTAAGATCCAACAACAAAAAAAGAACTACAGGCCAATATTCTGAATGAACATAGATGCAAATATTCTCAACAAGATTGTAGCAAATTGGATGCAACAACACATCTCAAAAATTATCCACCATGACCAATTAGGCTTCATCCTCAGGATGCAGGACTGGCTCAACATTTGCAAGACCATAAATGTAATTAAATACATCAAAAGATGTAAAAACAAGAACCACATAACTGTATCATTAGATGCAGAAAAAGCTTTTGATAAAATCCAGCATCCCTTATTGATAAAAACCTTAAAACACCTAGGCATAGAGGGAACATACCTGAAAATAGTAAGCGCCATCTACAATAAACCCACAGTCAATATATTGCTAAATGGAACAGAAGCTGGAACCATTTCCCCTGAAAACCAAAATAAGATAAGGCTGTCTCCACTCTCACCTCTCTTGTTCAACATTGTATTGGAAATCCTAACTAGAGCAATTAGACAAGAGAAAGAAATCAGGGGTATCAAAATAGGAAAAGAAAATGTTAATTTATCCCCTTTGCTGACAATATAATCTTATGCCTTGAAAATCCAAGAGAATCTTTCAAAAACCTCCTTTCACTGACAAAGAGCTTTGGCAATGTCTCAGGATACAAAATAAATGTGCACAAAGTAGTTGCATTCTTATACACCAACAACAAAAAGGTAAAGGGCCAAATAAAAAGGAAAATCCCATTCACAATAGCCACACACAAAAAATTAAATACCTTGGCATCTTCCTAACCAGAGAAGTGAAAGACATTTACGATGAAAACTACAAAACACTGTTCAAAGAAATCCAAAAAGACACAAACAAATTGAAAAATATTCCATATTCTTGGATAGGAAGTATCAACATTATTAAAATGTCCATCCTACCCAAGATATTTTACAAATTCAACACAATACCCATTAAATTACCAACATCATTCTTCTCAGGCCTGGAAATGACAATACAGAAATTCATATAGATGTAGAAATGACCACATATAGTCAAAATGATTCTTAGAAAAGAAACAAAGTGGGAGGTATCACACTCCTAGACTTTAACTTTTACTGTAAGGCTCTAATAATTAAAACAGCTAGGTATTGGTTCAAGAACAGGCATATGGACCAATGGAACAGGATAGAGATTCCAGAAGCAAAACCTCAACTTTTCAACCAACTCATCTTTCACAAAGCCTACACCAACAACCTATTCAGTAAATGATGCTGGGAAAGCTGGTTGACAACATGAAGAAGATTGAAACAGGATCCCTACCTATCACCCTACACAAAAATCAACTCTAAAAAGATCAAAGACTTAAACATAAAACCACAAACTAAAAGAATCTTAGAAAATGCAGGAGACACTCTTTCAGAAATTGGAGTAGGCAACCAATTCCTGATCAAAACCTCAAAAGCCCATGTCATAGAAATAAGATAGACAAATGAGGCCTCATCAAACTGAAAACTTCTGCAAAGCAAAAGAAACCATCAAGAGAGCAGGGAGACAGTCCACATAAGGGTAAAAAAAATATTTGCCAATTGCATATCTGGCAAAGGCTTAACATCCAGGATCTACAAGGAGCACAAACATGCCGGAAAGTAAAACAAACAGCACCATTAAAAAGTGGGCAAAAGACATGAATAGACACTTCTCAAAATAAGATATATGGACAGCCAACAGACACAAGAAAAAAGTCCTCAGCCTCACTAATATTCAGAGAAATGCAAATGAAAATCACATTGAGATAACAGCTAACCCCAGTAAGAATGGCCATCATTAAAAAAACACACAACAGGAAAAGCTTACACTCCTGGCGGGAATGCAAACTAGCTCAACCTCTATAGAAAACAGTATGGTGACTTCTAAAAGAACTAGAAATTTACCTTCCATTTGACCCTGCAATCCCTCTATTGGGAATATACCCGGAGGAACTCAAATCATTCTACAAAAAAGATACTTGTACACGCATGTTTATTGTAGCTCTATTCACAATAGCAAAAACATGGAACTAACTGTGCTGCCTATGGAAACTGGACTGTATAAAAAAAATGTGGTACATATACAAAATGGAATATTACACAGACATAAAGAAGGACAAACATATGGACTTTGCAGTAACGTGGACAGATTATACTTAGTGATATAGCACAGAAACAAAGAACAGAGTACATGTTCTCACTCACCCTGAACATTTACCATAATGCTATAAGAAAGGGATTGGCAGTAATGGGATACTGCTGGGGTGGGGTTAGGAACACAACATCAATAAGGGTACCTGATCTCAAACCAGGCAAAGTGGGGACCAAATGGAGGTCCAAACTCTATCTGTACAATGACTACCTGTATACCTAATCCTGAATTGTACCCCAAATTAAAAAAAAAAATCAGCAATGCTTCAAACAAAAAGTCATACAAATGTGTTTCAGTCGTCTTATCAGTTCATTCCACACAATTAACTCCTATTCTGCTTGATATTGCATCAACAATCTTCATGAACAAATCAGCTCTCCAATAAGAATCCTGGAAGTTTTTTTCTTCCTTTTCCTAGTTCTATGGCACAATCTCAGAAGTTGTCAGAAAATTGCATTGAAGAGCACGTGTCAGAGTCCTATAGCTGAATATATCCACTTTAGTTTATCAAAATAAAATAATATTTGTGAATGACAAATGTTTTAGAACAGCCAAATTCAGAGACACAATTTACAAGGATACTTGGTCAGAGACACAATTGATAAGGAAATTCCATCATTTCTGTGGCATACAACAACTTAACATAATAACCATCATCACTACTGACAACATATACAAAGATATATCAGAATTATAGAAATCCTGCAGTATTTTGCAACAAATACTAATAACACATTTATATAAATAAAACGTAAAATAGTTTAAAACCCTTTTATTTTTGATAATGCTTTCAGTATGATTTCAACGTACTAAATAAGTCAAACATGTCTCTTTTGAATTTCAGGAAAACCTAATACCTAAAAATGTTAATGAGGTCAAAAAGATTAAATTTTAGAACTTGAAATTTTGATTTTGGAAAATTTTGACATATATCAAAGGCTTAAAGTATTTGATATCACAAAATAGCATTATAAGTGATTGCAGAAGTCATTTTTTAGCCAAAATTATAACTCAAATATTTTAAAAAGCAAAAACCTTTAGTCTTTGGTAGAGGAGTCTCATTTTCTTAAATAATAAGACCTAATAAAGACTGTATGAGGCCAACAAAGTCTGTTTCTCTTATCTCTTTTTTTGTTTTTGTAGTATACTCAGAAGATAAACAAAAATATTTTATTATTTCTTGCAATTAAATAAAAATCTTGTTCAAAAGAGAGAACCAAATTTTACCTTTGCATGAGTGTATTATTAACACTAAAGCTATTTTAAATAAAATCTTATAAAAATCTGTCTTATTTTAATCAGTTTGACTATAAAGCAATATTTTTAAAAACCTTTTACAATCATTTACAATTTGCTATTAGAGAGCAATGCTCCAAGAAAACCTTATTATTCTGACATAGGGCCCCAGATTTTGGCCCTGTATTAGTGTGTTTTTGATATGAATGTTTAGGAAAACTAAATAATATTCTTTAAATTTTAGCCAACTTGTTCACACATAATTTTTTATCATAAGATCAATCTGCTTTAAACTTTCTATAACTTACTGCAACATTCAGCTTAGCCTATACATTTACTTTTCTTCCTAACTTTCTATATTAATTTAGTTTTATTCATTGTTTTTATTTCTTTAGCTTAAGACAACTTAAAAATCTCTAAACCATACAAAATTACTTTATTTTTAACATGAACCACATTCCCATACCTTCTTATACTGAACTAATATTACTTTCCTTATACACTTTGAATATAAAATTCTTTCTCTTATATCTAGTAACTTTAATTGTATACATTAATTATAATGTTAACTCTTATGACTCTTATTTTTAGTGGAAGACCTAGGAGAGAAGCAATTTTAATTATGTACCAGGCGCATAGTCCAGGACAAGGGATAATGCCTGGGGCTAGGTCTCATAGTATTTTGAAAGCTCAAATCTAAAAACATAAATTTATAGACAACTTACTCAAGTGTTAAAAAGTATTACAGAAGTAAAGTTTTATATCGTAAAACACAAGCAGAGGCAATATCTGACCCAAAGACCAATAAACTCAGACAAATGTCTTTTTAAAGCCCAGGAGGTAATTTTTCAAGTTTTTACCATATAAGCAAAAGGCATTCCTGGAGAAGGCATAGAGAAGGCAATTTCCATGATCCCCAAAAATCTATTTTCAGAAATAGACGTCAGATAGCAAAAAATGACAAAAGCTTCACAGGAATGAGACCCTTTAAAATAAAACTCCCCTGAGACTTTGGCATGCTCAGAACAAAACATGTACTGCTTAAAATACATGCCTTGAATTCCTAGTCTTTTCACACTGGCCGCCTTATGTGAATTTGAAATTAATGCCCTCCAGTAGCAGAGACCAAGAGAGATTATCTCCTCATGGTCACAAAGTCAAGCTCTCAAGGACATGAAAGGGAAAACTCATCCAGTTTTTGCTTGTAGGATTCAGAGCAAAGATTGTCTTAATAGAAGTAGGTCTAGGCAGAGCCATAAAACTAGCCAGTTGTAAGGTCAGTTGAAGCAGCAGACTCCTAGGGGTTCTAGGCCCTATGATACCCTTTTTTATGACAGATCAACACAGAAAGACAAAGTACAAAAGAAAATGGCAGCAAAAAAACTTTCTGAGAGGAAAGTGGTCAAACAATATGAATATTCATACCACAAAGTACAACAGTACATGAGTCACAATAACACAAGACTAGTCACTCAAATCCTTTTTGCCCAATAAGTAAAACCTTATTGAGAAGACAAAGAGTAATTTCTACTATCTACTCACTGGAGTGCACAGAAAGAGAAGCCAGGAGCCTGGCTGGCAAGAAACTCTTAACCCCTTGCCACCAAAACAGGTTCTTGGGTTCTGATCACCGCAGCTTCCAGAAAAGAAGAGAAGCTTTGTTCATCCTGCTCAACTATGTCAAACTGTGAAGCCATGACCCTTGGTCTCCTACAGGTTTGCAGAAAACTCACTGGCCTGAGGCAGATTAACAGGAGAAAAAACATACCAATTTATTTGATGTGTATACACGGGAACCTTCAAAATGAAGACTCAACTTCCCAAAGAGTTCCAGAAACTTAAATACCATCTCGAGGATACAGAAAGAATGCGGGTTGGGATTCTGGTAAAACAAGTTATGGGAAGGGGGTGGGGAGGAATTCTATTGAGGGGAAACAAATGATTACTAGGGGAAAAAAATGAATGGATATTTGTGAGAACGGATGAATGGGGAGAACAGAGGTTGATTGTAAATAGTTAGATTTAGAAGCTGAATGAACCTGACAGATAGGCATTATTTTATGAAATGGTTGGGTCAGCCTCTGACATTCTTCTGCTCCTTTCCTGCAATAGAAGATGAGATAACAGGGAGGGGTAGAAGCTTCTTGGGAAAGACAGTGGAAGGGGAGGGAGGTCAGAGAGAACTTGAAACTTCTTTAGCATATCATATCATATTTTGGGGCATAGATTACTGTGTCCCAGCATTGTCAACTGTAAATTTAGAAAAGCAACCTAAAAATTAGACTGTTAGTAAGATATGGTTTTTCGTAGTGGATCACCATAGTTGTCTCATGGGTACTACTTTTTTTTTTCTGTATATTCACAAGCATAGTAGTAAATAAGCTACTCATGACTTTCTCTTTGTGATCATAATCAGGTTTGCTGGTTTTGTAATTCTAAAAGCAAATTAAAATAAAAACTGACACAATATTTGCATATAAGTTTCAGATGATTTGTCTATTTTGCAATATTTCTCATTCATTCTGAAATGTATCTCTCTATTGGTGATAGTCAAAAGAAAACAATTTATCAAAATGAAATTTTTACTTTCAACACTCTTATGCCATATTCTTGTGATATCATGAGGAGTGGCTAGAGCCACTTTTTTGTCTTAAATCTCAAAATTATGTGTCCTAAGTGCCTCCATTCTTTTCTTACATTTTCTGTCTACTTCATCTGATGGTAAATGTCATTGAAATATCTCCATTTATCTCATTTTGACACATTTCTGTCTTTCAAGATATATCCTACAAATATGTGCTTAAACTTTTGCTGTTTTGCTGTCATGTGGGTAAAGAACACTCTGGCCTTTAAAACATGTACTAGCATTTAAGTGGCTTTAAGATGTCTCAAATGCTATCTTGCTTATTTTTAATATAAAAAGAAGTATATCAATCCCATTATGTGTCCATTATTAATTCTGTTAAAATATTAGAAAAACTGTCAACCATTCTTTAGCATGTATCTTTTACTTACATTAGCACATTTTGAGATTGCTACAAGTTTAAAATAAGCTTAACATCCAGTATTATAATACAGACAATTATAGTTTATCATAGTAATGGAAGTCTAAATAGAATTTAAGAATAATGAGCTTTCTCTGTGTTATGACATACAAAAATCTCTAGGTCATATAATTGAGGTAAATCAAAGAACAGTTAGGATGTATATATTTATATACCTATACATATATGTGAGTATGCATTTAAATAAATCTGAAAGAATAAACCCAAATTTCAGAGGAATAATGTTTAAGAGAGGTGTACTTTTCATCATATTTTAAATTTTACCATAAGCATACATTAACCTTACGATTCAAAAACAATTTAGACTTTTTCTATTTTGGAGAATATGCAATTCTTTAACTATTTGTGAAAAATTTCCATTCCTACCAATATATTTTTCACTTCCTACCAATATATTCTTATGTTTTCATAGGTAATTTGATAATATATTTTTATGTATCATAGGTAATTTGATATTGACACCATATAAATGATTTCTTCCATTAGAAAAACAAAAGTCCTCTAATAACAATAAAGTCAGTCCCTCTGTATATTATCACATTCAGTCCTAAGCACATTACTTTAGGGAAAACATTATCTATGTTTTACAAATAAAGAGCCGCTGAAATTCAAACTTCATTCTCTTGGATTCAAACCTATGACCTCAGCTTTTCTATCCTATTAAAGGACGTACATTTTGAAGTTCACAAGTGCAAAACCAAGAACAATTTTCCAGAATTTAAGCCCTTAAGTCTTGCCATTCTTTTGGATAAATTTATTCAAGCTGCCAAAAGGTCAGAATAAATAAAGTGCTTAATAGAGATAAGATGAGGATTCTTATACGTATGGGTCTATGACCTTCAGATTTATTTTCTTGATGGAGAGCATCGGTACTGTCCGAGGCATCCAATTCTCCTTCCAGAGGCTGTGCTGGGCTGGAGTCTACTGTTACTTTGTCAGACCTGCTCACCCTTTGATTTTCACTCTCCTGAAAAGAAAGCACCACAGTTTTATGAGAAGGCTTCTCAAAGTCTTCTTTTGTCTGTAGTTGATTGAGAGTCTCCAAAGAAGAAATTTCATTTTCAGCAATTTGTTCACTTGAATCTTCTCTTTGACTGCCATTTTCAAGATGAATATTTGTGTGAACAATGCCAAGTTGAAAAGGAACTCAACTAGGCATAAGGAAACTCAGAATGCATGGTGCATCCCAGTTTAGTTTACTTGACTCTGGAACATAAGAAAAAGTGAAGGAATAATACCCAACAACTCTAGACCAAAATTGTTTCATATAGAAGTATTTTGATATCTAATAATTCTATAGTCATTCTTCTCAGTTACTTCTCATATTCCTTTGCGTTTAAAATCACCACATCTGTAAAATAAGAACACAGAGTCCCTATAAGCTTGGCAACGTGAGACATAGAATGTCTAAAAATGCCAAAAATGTGTTGCAGTGGTAATTGCATTCTGACTGATAGTAATGTTCTTTTGGCAAAAGATTGCTTATAGTAAGGAGAATATCTTTGGTAGGGTAATTTTGTCTTGGTGAGAATGAACACAGAGTAAATCAAAATGAGTCCCCTGCATATTTCTTCTCTGAAAACCACATTACCATTCCTCAGCACTCTTCTCAATGCTGTCAGCAGAGAGAGGAAGAAAATCTTAGTATCACACTTCAGAATTTTAAGCTCCTATGATTGGTTGCTTTTGGGTTTTCTCTCTGAAATGTTTGGTATTTTTGCTCCCAATTTAGCATTTCATGTGTAAGTAGAGTCTACATTGAGTGGTCAGTTTAGATTCAAAGTGAAAATTTTCCTAAACTCTTTGTGACTTTCCTAGTGTCTGTGGCTTTCTTTGTGACTTTTTGTTGACTAAATCCCAAGCATGATGAGTTAAAATAGAATCTGTTTGAAGTATAGTTGGAAGTATATTCAACCATAAAAATGATGCACTTGGAAAGTCTGAAGAATACCTACTTATGGCAGCTTCATTTCTTTGTCCATTAGCACTTATCATTTTCTTTAAATAAGCTTGGATATATTTTTTAATCACCCGCATGTGGTATGTCAAAACTCTTTTTATCAGGCATTGGTGTTCCATTGGCTCAAAAAACATTACAGTGTTACAAGTTTTGTATTGAATAAACACAAGGCAATTCTAAGTATTTTCCTAGGTAAGAAGTTTGCACACCAATGATTTCTAAAATGGAAGCGTCAGTAATAAAATAGTCTAGCTGACAATGAGACTTTGATTATAGAGACGAACTACTGTTGAAGTTATCTAACTTATGCTCAGTCTAACACTTTTTTAAAAGCAAACTGGCAAAGATGGTAAATTTTATGTGTATATTTTATCTAAGTGAAAAAGTGTAAAAATTAAAAAAGCAAACTACATGTGTGGGAAATTATAAGATATTCTGTGCTTCTCAGGAGATAATCATGTAAATATAAGTGGGATATATTCTTGGAAAACTACCCAGAATGGAAATAAATAGTGCAAACTACATGACTCTTGAATGCCAATAACAGTATAATATAAAATCAATCCTTAATTGGTGCTAAGATACAAAATAAGTATTTGAACTTATATGTTTGTCATTTATTTTTTGGGCGCTCACCGTATTCATGGAATTACGAAACAACAGCAACAAAATAACAGAGGACTACACAAGTAACCAAACCTAGATTTACAGGAAAAACCTGCCTTGAATCAAAGCATGCTAGGAGAAAGGGCGTAAGTGCTATCATTCTTAGATGTAAGAAAATGGTGCAAATGAATTTAAAAGTTTGCCGATCTGTAGCTGTTATGTTGTAAATAACACAAACAATTGAAAAATATTCTTCCAGTGCTTGATAATTATTTTATTAAACAATAAAGCTGTTCAGCATTGATACAGGTGTAAAGTCTCAAACTATGTCTTTATTGTTTCATGTACGTCTTTCATCTTACTTGTTAATATAAACGAAAGTCTCAACTAACATTCATGTCTGAACTATACTCAGCTCTTATGCATGAAGCACAATTCTGACCCAAAGTTAGAAGGTTCTGGTGACTGAAGGTCTATTGCCTTTCACTTCCTAGGCTACATCAAGGCTGGTGTCAGAAAGTACACACATAGGAGTGTGCAGTGGCAACTGTAGCAGGAAAATGAAGCTACACAGTTCGCAAAATTGTTTAAAAATACTTTTCTATAGTTTATACATTTTCTACAATAAATACGAGGGAGCACCCCAAGAATCTGGGATGATCTTTTGGAGGATGGGCCCCTTGTAGTACAGGTTTCCCTCATTGGGTATGTGTTGTGGGAACCCATCGGCATTGATGTCAGTGTACCAGCCAGCACTGTAAAAAGCTGCATTCAGGCTTTAGTTAAATTTTTAAAAATTACTTTAATGTGTTTGCCGATTTCATGATGGGTGATTTACAAGTGCACCAGCCCACACCATGCTGAGTGTTCAGCAGTTTTTGACCAAAAACTGTATTACCCCCATGCCCCATCCTCCCTATTCATCTGATCTTACCCAGAGTGACTTTTGTTTGTTTCTCCGATGACAAAAGTCCTGAAAGGGAAATGTTTTGCCAATGTGGAAAGGGCTGAAACAAAACAAAACAAAGTAAAAATGACAGAAGCACTAAAAGGCATCAAAACTGAAGAGTTCAAAAGCTGTTTTCAAGCAGTGGAAAAATCATCTTTGGGAGGCAAAGGTGGGAGGTTGCTTGAGCCCAGGGATTCGAGACCAACCTGAATAACTTGGCAAGACCCTGTCTCTACAAAAAAACCAAAAAATTAGCTGGGCGTGGTGCCAGGTGCCTGTAGTTCCAGCTACTTGAAAGGCTGAGGTGGTAGGATCACTTGAGGCTAGCAGGTTGAGGTTGCGGTGTCCATGATCGTACCAGTGCACTCCAGCCTGGGTGACAGAGTGAGACTCAAACTCAAAAAAAAAAAGAAAAAGAAAAAGAAAAATCATCTTGATAAGTGTATTGCATCAAACGGAGAGTACTTAGAACGTGACTGAAATTTAAACATGAAAAAAATAAATGTACAATTTTTAATAAATAAATTCCATTTTGAGGGAGTCCCCTCATATGTAGCACTTTTGATTGAAAGTATATTTTGAGTTTTAGATAAATAAAATAAATTGTTGTTGGATGATGTGAGTGTAGTTGGAAAAACTGAGGACTAACCTCAGAGAAGAGGTGTGGGTGCACACACAGTACGTGGGTATGGGGATAGGATACAAAAAAGAATGCAAGCATGTATGTATGTACATTTCTAAGCATATTGAGTTATATTTTTGAGAGTTTCAATACAGAGGCTTTTTCTGTACCTGGACAATTATGCATTTAGGCATAAAAACTATTTTTAAAAAAAATCTGAGACTTGCTCATTTCTGAAAGCAAGAATTTGCTTTCATGCATGAATCTCTTTTATTCCTATGAGAAGTTGATAAATAAAGAAGTAACTATCTTTCTTTATCACTTTAGCATCTTAAGCAAGTGAACATTAGGGCAACTAGAGGTTGATGACTTTGCCAGTGTTCCATCTCTCACTAGATTATTTGCTACTCAGTATAGTTATACAAAAGCATTATTCAGTCTAGTGATCCAGACTGAAGTTTGGTCTGGGTAGGTGTGGGGTGGAGAAATAAATAAGGTAGCACTTCGATGAGCCATCAGATTGATTCTCTTCAAATCATTTCACCTTCTAGGAATAAAATTTTCAGCTTCAAGTTGCCAGCCAAGGAGTTATTTTACACTGCTAGCCCTCAGCACCAGGAAGTCCCTCCCCAAAGTCTCTGTGATTCCCAAGGTCTGACTGGTTGCCTGACCCTACAGTGGAAAGAGATCATTTGAGGTCAGTTCTATTAGAATCTTGAAAGTCTTCCAGTGGAGGAGACTTTTCAAAGAAAAGCATTCCAAGAGGAAATTTATAATAAAATGCCATTCACATCTTGCTCATAAGATTCATTTCTCTGTATTCTTTTTTCATTTTCTTTGAACACTGGAGGTGAGTTTATCCATGCAACAATACCACATTTAGTACTTACTATATGGTAGGCATTTTTAGAAAATTTACTACGTGTTTTTAGTTACTGCTGCATAACACACCACCAAAAAACTGAGAATCTTAAAACAGCAACTTATTATGTCTCATATTTCTGAGGACTAGTGGAGCTCACCTGGTTAGTTCTCACTAAGGAATTCTAATATGTTTGTAGTTGGATGGTAACTGGAGCTGGAGATACAGGAACACTCAGTCAGACTGGAATCCAAGATGGCATCCTCACTCCCAGATCTGGCACTCAGTGTTCCTTGTCCTCTTTCCTTCTCTCCACGTGATCTCTCACCTTCCGTGGGCCTTTCCACATGGCTTGCTCTTTTGTCATGTCTTAGGATAAGTACACTCTTACATGGTATTTGACTTCCAAGCGAACAAAGAATGAAAACTGGTGGGTTAGTTGAGGGCTTTACCCAAAACAGGCATAGTGTCATTTGACTATGTTCTATTCATCAAAGCAGTAACAAGATAGGCTCTATCTCTTCTCTGAGGAATGACAAGATCATACTGCAGAACAGCACTGTTATGGGAAATTTTGTTGTGGCTATCTTTGAAATATACAATATGCTACATTTGGTGTCTCAGGAATGGAGAGCAGCAAAGTTTTTCTCTGTTCATATCACATATTGTGTTTCCAAATCCTTAAAACCTTGGGGAATAGAGTTTTTTTTTCTATTGTAGCCTCCCCTTTCCCTGTTTCTCTTCCTCAAAAATTTATTTAGTTTCTGCACAGGCATAGCTTCTCTGTTACAGACACATCATTGGATTCAGTTAATGATCTCAGTTACATGCTGTTTTTCCTAAAAACTTCTCTTTTCATTTCTCTTTCCAATTTTTTTAGTCAAAAATTTATGGTTATTACGGAAGAGAAGAAATTATACAGGAATCATCCTGCTATGTTAAGGAGACAATCCCCATACCAGGTTATTTTGGCTATACATGTGTTGCAAAGCATGAAATGGGTGTTGCTAGAAATAAAACAGAGGACTAGCATAGACTTTCAACAAAGCAGGACAGGCAATGATACTCCATTATCAGAAAAGATCGGAATAGATCTCATCTATTCATTAATTTATGACTCTGACATTGCTTAGCAACTGGAGGCACAATGGTGGGCAAAACACACATGATCTCTGTTACAGGATGTATTATGTCCCCAGCATTTGTATGTTAAAGTGTTAATCCTTGGTACATCAGAATATGACCTTATTTGCAAATTGAGTCATTGCATAAGTAATTAGTTAAAATGAAGGCATTGGTGTGGGCCTTGATCCTGTATGACTGGTGACTTTATAAAAAGGGAAAATTTAGATACAGGTATGCACAGAGAGAAGACTATGTGAGGAGACATAAGGAGAAGACAGCTATCTACAAGCCAAGGAGAGAACTCTGGAACGCATCCTTCCCTCATAGACCTTAGGAAAAACCAACTTTGCCAACTTCTTGATTTCAGGCTTGTAGCCTCCAGGACTGTGAGACAACACATTGTTGTGGTTTAAACAACTCATTTTGTGACGATGTATTTGGCAACAATAGTCCTAGCAAACAAATATGGTCTCTACTCTCATAGCACTATGATCCAGATATTAATTAAATAATTCCAAATAAGAGGTGTACAGTTAGAAAATTAGGCTAGGTAATATGGAGGAAAGAAAAATCTATGACAGCAGAAACCAGAACAATTTTTCCTAGGCTGGTGGGTCGGACAAAGTTTCTATAAGGAAGTTACGTTTGAGATGGGAGACGGAGAGAGATGAGAAACAGGAAGGAAACACAAGACAAGCATGTCTTGGCCGGGCTCGGTGGCTCAGCCTGTAATCCTGCCCTTTGGGAGGCCGAGGTGAGTGGATTGCCTGAGCCCGCGGGTTCGAGACCCGCCTGGACAACTTGGCAAGACCTCATCTCTACAATAAAAATCAAAAAATTAGCCGGGTGTGGTAGCGCGCGCCTGTAGTTCCAGTTACTTGGAAGGCTGAGGCGGAAAGATCACCAGAGCCCAGCAGGTCGAGGCTGCGGTGGCCGGGTGGGGCCACTGCACTCCAGTCTGGGCGACAGAGTGAGACTCCAACTCAAAAAAAAAAAAAAAGACAAGCGTGTCTTGAGCAGGGTGGGGGTGACATGGGGGTAGCTGGCAAAAGCTCTGTCAGGTGACAACTTGCTGAGATTGACAAACCAGAATGGCAGTGTTGTTTTAGCACAGATAGGCAGAAAGCCCATGCCCTGTAGGCCTTGTTAAATACATTTTCAGTGTCATAGATCAATGAGAATTCCTCGCAGGTTTTCAGTTGTCTGAGTTTAAAAAGATCATTCCCACTGTGCTTAGGAAAACAAGATGGGAAAAGAAGTCCTGGACTCAGGGTAGACAAGGTGGGAGGTTCATACAGGTGAGAGAAAATGCTAGCTAAATCAAGAAAAGGAACAGTGATAGGGTATAGAAATGAATGCATTTGGGACACACGTAGAAGAAAAAAAGCATGTCAGAGATTACTACGGCTATTTCTTTCTGCCTTCACTCAGTTAAGGAAACGAGACCTATTTTGAGGGAAAAGCTCATGGATTTTGCATTGCTCATGTTTTGTGAGCATTGGGGAGCCACAAGTTGAGAAGTCAAGAGGGCAATTGAATACACAGATGCTCAAAAAGTGAGTTCTGGGTCATAGATGTAGTCAGCAAATAGATACTGACTGTAGCTTTGCATGTGGTTGAAATTACTAAGGACAGAGGAGGGTACAGAGTAGGAAGAGACAAGGACCTAGAACTGAGACCTAATTAATTACAACATTTATTTAATTTTTCTTTTATTTTGTATTATTTTCTTAAGGAAATAGTAAAGTTTGTATCAAATTACCACTGTCAGATCATTTCTTAACAACTTGAAGCTTCTGAAACAAGCCACACATCTCCACAGTACAACCTTGGGTAATTGTTAATCATATGTACTTTCAACAACAACAACAAAAAACTAGCAATTGCACTTTGGTTTTTCCATTTCAGATTACAGACGGGAAAAAAATCTTTTCATGACTATTTTAGATAAAAATAAAGTAAGAATTGATTTTGTTTTTCATAACTTAAAAAAAAGGTATCTAAAGCTGTCTTTATAAACAACCTACTGCCCACAGGGATAAAGAGGCCTTATCTGATTATAACAGTGATTGGATTTTTTTTGGTATGTACTGACATTTGGTACTGGCCCTATCTTTGAATCATTTCATTTCTAGTGGCATCACAACATTATTTGTAAGTGTTTATTGTCCCTGTTAAAATAGAAACATATATACATGTGCCATTTCCCTCTTAAATAAAACCCATTGGGTTTATGGCACTCCACTTGCCTTTAGTAATTGTTAAATTATGTCTTTGCTAGTATGAAGAGAAAATGTAAGTCTACTTTCTTCATCGTACTAGGAGAAATACTTTTTCAGAATGACCATAGCTGTTAACTCTAGTCTTAAAATGGATGTAGCTGGAAACAAAACAGAAGACTAGCATAGACTTTCAACATAGCAGAACAGGCAATGATACTCCATTGTCGGAATAGATTAGTCAGACCATAGGGTGGAAAACATGCTTTGAGTTTGTATGTTTACTTCGATGACTTTTTAATTGTTCTGAATGATAATGCTCAGTAATAGTGAGAGTGTGGGGGGTGTGCCCATTCTCTTTAATTTCTCTTGGCTGTGGTAGTTTGATAATATGCCATTGTATATTAAAAATTTGCATACCATTTGCACCAGCAATTTTATTTCTAGAACTGTAACTCTAAGAAATGTCTTACAAAAATCTGAAAGTTTTAATCTATAAGAATATTAATTTCACTTGAAAACAATTACCTTTCCAATTATAGCACATGGATTAAAGAATGATAAGGTCCATTTATAAAATGTAATCGCTTGCAGGTATTAAAATTATGATGTAAGCTAGACATAGTTGCGTGTTCCTATTATCCCAGCTAATTGGGAGGCTGAGGCAGGAGGATCACTTGAGCCCAAGAGTTTGAGGCTGCAGTGAACACAGCAAGACTCCATCTCTAAAAAAATTATTAGATAGAAAATAAAATGAGTAGAAATTTTCAATAGATAAAAATTTATAAACAAGCTTGTAGAGAGCAATTTTTGTGTATGTGAAAATGACATAGAAAAAGTTTGAAATTGTGTATACAAAATTATTATTTTCTTTCCTTTAATTGGTAAATAAAAATGGTATATATTTATGGTGCACAACCTGATGTGTTGTTGTATGTATACACTGTAGATAGCTAAATCAAGCTAATTAATATAACCATTGCTTCCTATACTTATTTTTTGTGGTAAGAACATTTGAAACTTATTCTCTTAGCAATTTTGAATTATGCAATACATTGTTATTAACTGCAGCCACCATGTTATATAATAGATCTCTTAAACTCGTCCTCCTGTCTAATTAAAATTTTGTATACTTTGACTATCTTCTTTCCATCTCACCCTCTTCCCAGCTCCTTGTATAACCACCATTCTACTTTCTGCTTCTATGAAGGTAACTTTTTTAGATTCCACACATAAGTGAGATCATGTGGTATTTGTCTTTCTGTGTTTGTCTTACTTTGCTTAGCATAGACTTCTCCATGTTCATCCATGTTTTTACAAATGACAGCCTTCTTTTTTAAGGCTAAATCGTATTCGACTGTATGCACATGCCACATTTTCTTCAACCATTAATCTGTCAAAGAACACAATGGACACTTAGATAGAGTCCATAGCTTGGCTATTGTGAATAATGCTGCAATAAACATGGGAGTTCAGATAGCTCTTCTACATATTTCATTTCTTTTGGACACCCAGTGATGGAATTACTGTATCATGTGGTGGTTCTATTTTTAGTTTTTAGAGGAAACTTCAAAATGTTTTCTATAACAACAATATTAATTTGCATTCATGCAACAGTGTGTGGGGGCTCCCTTTTCCCCACAGCCTAACCAACACTCTTGTCTTTTTAGTAATAGCTCTCCTAACAGGTATAAGGTAATGTCTCATTGTGATTTTAATTTTGCAATCACAAAATATTTAATTACTTAAGTTTGAGTGTTAAGTACACAAGTGACATCCAAATTTTCCTCACTAAATATGTGTAGCTTTCACATAGATTTAGCAAACAAATAATTTTAGCATATGATCCTGTTATCCAAAAAGATACCTATCCATTTACCCATCATCTACTGCTAATGTTTTACATCCTGAAACTAGAGATTTATTTCTCCTCAATCCTGAAAATTGCACTTGTATGTGATACATGTATACAAATAAAAGCAAAAAAGAGGATTTACTGAGGTTTACCAGTTTCTTATACCTCCTCAGTTCAAATAAGTTCATCAGCTCCTTCCACTGAGAAAGTTTGATGGGTCCAAAAAAGAATGAAAAAGTGGGAAAATAGGGCACATGAGAGGAAGGTAGAGTGCACTGGATATAAACTCACCAAACCTCAGTTTGTCTATGGGTGTCTCTGACTTTTTAATATTTTACCCATCTAGAAAAAAATTGATCACAACTTGTTAACCTAGAAACTCTGCTCAAGGTCTTGGCATTTTCAAAATTGTATCGGTATGTTAGGAGTTTATTATTCAATTCAGATGGAGACCTCACTCCCTATTGCCTTAAACACACAACAATTAACACAGACTTGAGATATGTTCATCTATTGCATAGGCTTTGCCATATTAATTCTGTTGGTCTTTATCTGTTTAAAATAAACTCAACTATTCTGAATCTTTCTCCTACCATTGATTCATCTCATTTTAGTAGATATAACTAACAGCCTAAATATTCGTTTTAGATAGTAGGTTAAAGTAGAATTAGGCAACATCATTTTTAAAAATCCTACTTCTTCTAGAACTTGTATTACTATTATTACCACTGCTACAGCAATGAAGACAAAGATGATGATGAAGATGATCATAATGATCAGGATGATAAAGAAGTGCAAACCAAAAACAAAATTCTAAGCCTCCTTACTGACTGAAAGGACCCCCTGTTGGCCAAGTAGACCGCGGGAAAACCTCAAAGACAGACTTTTCAGCCATGACGAGACAGGAGGTTAAACATGTCTCATTGTGCCCCTTTCCTTTTGGCGTTTAGACACAACAACTGATCAGCATTAGTAAAACAGATGTCATAAGACTGATGGAACAGATTCTTTGTGGCAATAAAATACCAGGTTATAAACAGGACCTAATGTTGTGCCAGGCAAGTGTTAACTCACACACCCCCTACAACTTGAAGAACAAACTATTCTGTAAATACCACAAGGTTTTGTTCTTTTTCTCTAGCAGCTGGCCTCAAGATAAGCAATATTAAAACAATTGTAGCTTGCCATCAGACACCGACTAACTGACCCCCTCTTCCACCAGCGTAACTACATCTTTGATTGGATAAAAGACTAATTTCAGTAACTTTCTCCTTGTAAGAAGACCACTGGCCATGAGCTGGTTCTGGCTGGTTTACAGAGTTTGCATACTTGTGTGTCTTCGTGTCCTGAAAGATATTTTAAGGCATAGGGCCTAACTGTATTACATTTAAATGTTAAGTCTCCACCCCAAAGTGAACATGGGTTACATATGTTGCATGCATGTTTGTTCAATATTCATGTTTCCCCACCACCTTAATGAAAATTCATAACTATTCTTTAACCTATTGAACATGTACATTTAAGCAACCTGTTCAGCATAAAGCTTTTGCTTCAGTTCTTCCTCCTTCAAGTACCTGTCT
This sequence comes from Tarsius wallacei, assembly GCA_963574415.1. Lineage (NCBI taxonomy): Eukaryota > Metazoa > Chordata > Mammalia > Primates > Tarsiidae > Tarsius > Tarsius wallacei. The sequence goes on along the minus strand of CAUYQG010118298.1, from coordinate 18,451 downwards.
CTGATCTTAGCCGGAGGTTGTGCTTTCCAGCATGAGGCATGGTCATCTTGCAGGCTGTAACCCTTTATAAGAAATAAAGACTCCTTTCAAAATTTATAAATTTGTGATTTTTTTAAGTTAGCAGGAGGAAGCATTTATTGATCATTTCCTATGATTTAAGTATTTTATATTATTAAATCACATATTAAATCATTTATATATGTATCTCTATAAACTAATACGATTACATAATTTAGTTCTTATGCTAATTCTTTAAAGCCCTTAATTCATTCTTGTTCTACAGTTGAAAAACTAAAATCTAAACACTTTAAACAACTTGCCCCAAGTTTACACAGGTAGGCATTTCCAAAATGAATTCAAATCCTGATCTTCCTTATCTCTAAATGCCTGCTTTCATCAGGTTTTCTGTGCTACTTATCTAGATTTTTAGAAGAGAAAAATAGGGACTTTGCCACACCACTACTAACACTGGCATCACTATTGCTGCCACCACCAACTAACATGAGAGATTTAGGGATATTTTCACTAATAAAATGCATCACAGTAGCCAAGCTAACTGATTGCCACTCTCAACATTTTTTTTAATGAACTTAAAGTCAATCACAGAGTGTCTGATTCCCAGGTGATGTGTGCTATCTGAAGTGCACAGATGGCCCTGAGTCACTCAGAATTCTCTGACATCCATCTCCATTTTTCTTGGCATAGCTGTCAATTCACACTTGAGTTTATTCCCACCATCTATCCCCAGCATTTTGCAATCAAGTTACTTTAGACAATTGATGACAAAGTGGCACTTGAGTCACAATTTTGGATGATTTGAAGCACTTATTTATTTTACCTTTGGTGGACTTTTAAAAAAAATAGTATCCCTGTAAGCTTGTACATACAAATGACAACCTAGGTTGAATATATTTTCACTGCACTTGACAAGCTCACTGGACCGAAAGACCTCTAGCTCAGATGGGAATACACATGTAGAAATGTCTAAATTACTCAAACAGATTTCCTCTCAATCAGAAATGTGAGATCTCCAAAAGTTTATTGAATACAATTGGCCATTTTAAGACCTATCAGAAAGAAAAAAGAAAATAGCATTTTAAAGAATTGATCAACAGCCTAATTTATACCATGCCTGCTCCCCTAGACAGGCACTTTATGTGGTATATTTGGTGGAACTGGAGGGGAAGTCATAAGAAGACTGAGATACAGCCAACAAAAATAAAACATATTTTGTTTAACAATATATTAAATACACATGTGTGCATGCATGTGTGCTCAAACACACACACACACACACATACACACACACACACAATTTATATACAGAATGCTCAGTATAGCCCAGTACGTTTTCCCATTTTACAGATAAAAATAACTGACTCAGGCTGAATAATAAACTCATTCAAATGCAGATAGTAATTGGCAAAGCCCAAATTGTAGACACAGGTCCTTGGCTCCACTGTAATGATGCTCATCTATGTACTACTCATCCGTTATGGTGATACCCTGTCAAGTGCCAGAATTTCTTAAGTTTAGCCTGATACCATCAGATTCTCCTGAGGTATATGTTAAAGCAAAGTTCTTAGATTCTTTCACTGACTTTTCAAATTAGACTCTCTCAGATGCAGGCCTCAAAGATTTGCATTTTAATTTGCTCCTCAGGTAACTTTTAAAAAACATAAATATGTCCGTGTCAGTGTGGTAATAGATAGGCCAATGACTGAGAGTAACACAGTGGAAAGGTCATAGTATCAGACGTCAGGCATCCTGGGTTTTAATCCCACTCTTCCAGTAACAAGCTCTGTGGCTCTGGACAAATTACATCACCTTTCTGGGCCTGCATTACCCCCTCTGTAAGGTGACACTGTTGTATCGGATGCCTGTCCTAACACTTTGTAATTCAAAATAGAACTCCACTCCATGGAACATATTAGTTCTGTTATGTTCTGCGTTGAGCAGTCTATGTGCAACTCCTGTTAACAGAGCCATTACTGTATTTTAAAAGGGACTTTGACTATCTGGAGTAGAGTCAAGGAGAGGCACATTGTTCACTGCAGGCTAGACATAGACAGATAAGTTTCTTGTAGGTGGTTTAAATTAAAATGGGGTAAGTATTCAGGCATCTTTCTTATCGGTATGTGACCTTCACCTGACTGGCCAAGCACTCCAGATCTGATGACTTTGCAGGTTGGAATGTGGATCTACCAGCGCAGTAAATCTCAGAAACAATAGGGAATTGCCAAAAACACAGACATGGTGTTCTATGGAAAGTCCAAACCTAGTTAGGCAATAACTTTAATTATTTAGAAAGTTGAGAGATGATAATAAAACCTCGTGACCAGACATCTGCAGGCCACCTCTCTTAACTTATGGAAGGTGGAGAGATGGCAATCAAAACTCATGACCAGATATCTGCAGTCTACCACTCTTAGCCCATGGTTTGCTTAATTATGATTGAAAAAGTATATACAGCTTCTTGTCAAAAGTAAGCACAAGTCATTTCTCTGAAGGCATCCATGCCCATTGGGTATGTCTCTTTTTGTAATAAATTCTGTCTTAATCTATACGTGGAATTAGCTCTGAAGTGGTTTTCTGTGGCAAAGTCAAAGACCCAACAAAGCAACGTACCCGGCATCAAAGTCTGTCCAGCACTATAGCCTGGGATAACCTAGGAGTAAGAACAATCAACTTCCTCCTTGGCTTTCAACACTTTCTTAGATAAAATAAAGATAGGTGAGTGAGTGCTACTATTCCAAACATGCTAGGGTTGAGGCACACAGTTAATTTTCTGTGACCAGTAGCATATTTTCATGGAAAACAAGCAATATTTCCTATTTGAGAAAGCAATTTTTCGAAGTGACAGTAACAGCTCCCAAATCTATTTCAGCTGAGAGGTAATCATTTCCAGTCTCTGAAACTATTCCAGCAAATCCAACAGCATGCATTCATTTGTGGTCCACATAACTGTACCAGCCTTTACAAGAGAAGTAAATATGTCCTCAGTGGCTGCTTTGTGTGTACAATTAACTGATCTGTCAGAAGAATTTTGCATCTGCATATTCAAATGCACGTTTAGCAGTATACCATGGAACGCAGGGACACATTTCATCCTGCCGGCATATTTTGGGAGCCTGGAAGAAAATGGGATCTTTATTTTAATCTGCAATGGCTTGTCCCCCACTTTCCATACCAATATGTTTACTAAATAAGTATTTGATATTTAGATGCCCAAATAAACAGCTACTGAATATTCATATATGTTGAATACAATCAGAGAAAAAGTCAGAGATAGAACTTCAGAGTGTACCCTCCTACTCCCATCTGTAACCATTAGGATAAGAGGACTACAACGCTAGGTGGAGTTATTCATTCAACAAACATCTATTAATTGCATATTATGTATAAGCCACTGAAATAAACAATGAAAACTTAGGCTTTTTTTCTTAATTTCAAAGAGGAAAAATTACCTGAAAGTAGAGAATAATAGTTAAGAATATTCATTCAACACATACTTATGGAATTCATACTTTATCACAGGCACTTGATATGGCACTAGAGGTTCAAGAGATGAATTTCAAAATAGTGACAAAAATTATTTCTCTCACAGAGTTTATGTTTTCGTCTCAGAAAGGCAGAAATTGAATATAAAGTATACAGTATAACAGATGGTGAGAAATACAACGTAAAACATGTATACATAAAATAGAAATGAATACAGGATATCAGTGAAAGGAAATTAGTTTAAATAAGAAAAGTCCTACCAAGAAGATAAAATATGAATACACATTTGATGGTGAGAAGGGAGTGAGCTATAGGGTAGCAGTGACAAAAGCATTCAAGGCAGAGAATGCTGCAAACATGTTATCTCTGAAGCAGGTGGGTGTCCTGTGAGTTAGAAGAACAGAAGAGAGACTCGGAGGCCAGAGTAGAGGGAGCACATTTTAAGAAAGTTGGAAGAGAGATAACAGGTTGCTAGATCATGGAAGACCTTGTAAACCATAAAAATCTATAACTTTGTTTCTGAGTGAGGATTTGAGCAAAGAAGTGACATGACTTAACTTGTGTTTCAAAATAATAACATTAGTCATTGCATTGAAAGAGGACTGTGGAGGGGCTAGGGTAGAATAAGAAAGTTTGGAAAACAGTGGCGATTTCTAAAAGAAATAGAAATTGACCTTCCATGTGATCCAGCAACACCCCTACTGGGAATATACCCAGAGGAACACAAATCATTCTACAAAAAAGATACCTGCATGTGTATGTTTGTTGCAGCTCTATTCACAATAGCAAAAATGCGGAACCAGCCATGCTGCCCATCAAAGCTGGACTGGATTAAAAAAATGTGGTACATATACACAGTGGAATATTATGCAGCCATAAAGAAGGACAAACATATGAACTTCGCTGCAACTTGGATGGATTTAGAGTCAATCTTACTCAGTGATCTATCACAGAAACCAAGAACAGAGTACCACACGTTCTCACTCATAAGCAGACCTTGAACAATTATCATAATACTATAAGAAAGGGTTTGGCAGTAGTGGGAAACTGCTGGGGGAGGGAGGGACATACTTCATCAACAAGGGTACGTGCATAATCAATGTTTGTATACCTAACCCTGAATTGTACCCCACATCTTTATAATAAAAAATAAGTAAATTTTTTTAAAAAAAGAAAGTTCACATGGGTGTCTATTGCTATTAGCAAGTTCATGAACGATGGTGACTTGAGTTGGGAGTAGTAGTGGAGGTTATTGTTTTTATCTATGTTTCCAGCTTGATTAAGGTATCATTGAAAAATAAAAATTGATGTACGTATACATTCTGAAATGAGGATCACTATCACGCTAAATAACACATTCATCACCTCATGTAGATACCTCTTGTATGTTTGTGAAAGACAGAACACTTAAGATCTCTCAGCAAGTTTCAATTACACACTACCGTATGTTAACTAGAGTCACCGTGCTGTATATTAAGTTCCCAGAACTTTTTCGTTTTATGATTGAAAGTTTATACCCTCTGACCCTGTTTCTTCACCTCCCATCCTTTGGTAGCCAGCACTCTACTCTCTGCTTCTTTTAGTCTGACTTTATTAGATTCCATGTGTAAGTGAGGGTTTGCAAATGTGTCTTTCTGTGTCTGACGCATTTCACTTAGTATAATGTCCTCCGGGTTTATTCACATTGTTACAAATAGCAGCATTTCCTTCCTTTTTATGGCTGAATAGTATTCCATTGTGTATATTTACCACATTTCTGTTGATGGACACAAGTTGATTCCATATCTTGACTATGGAGAATAATGCTGCAATAAGTATGGGCATGCAGACATCTCTTCAATATGCTGTTTTTATTAATGTTATATATATACCCAGAAGTGGGATTGCTGGGTCACGTGGTAGTTTTATTTTAATATTCTGAAGAAACTTTATGCTGTTTTCCATATGGGTTTACCAATTTATTTTCTCACCAATAGTAGACAGGATTCCCTTTTCTGCACATCTTTTCTAATAGTTATCTTTTATATTGTTGACAATAACAGTTCTAACAGGTATGAAGTGATAGCTCACTGTATTTTGATACTCATTTCCCTGATGACTAGAGATGTTGAGTCCCTTCTTATATAACCATTTGTGTATATATATATATGGTTTTTTTTTTGAAAAAAAGTATTTTCGGGCCTTTTGCATATATTTTATAACTTTTTTTGTTTGTTTTAGTTATTGAGTTGTGCAAGTTACTTACATATTTTGGGCATTATCCTCTTGTCAAAGATATAGTTTGCAAATTCTTTTTCCTGTTTTAAATGTTTTGTCCCATTGCCTCTTCATTGTGTTGATAGTTTCCTTTCCTGTACAGAAGCTTTTCATCTTAGCTAGTCCCACTTATCTATTATTTTTGTTTTTGTTGCTTGTACTTTTCATGTCATATCTCCCCCCCCCAAAAAAAAAATCTTGGCCAAGACAAATTTCAAGGAGTTTTTTTTCCTCTGTGCTTTCTTCTAAGAGATTTGCAATTTCAGGACTTATGTTTAAATCTTTAATCCATTTTGAGTTAAGTTTTTGTATATGATGTAAGATAAAGATTCAGTTTCCTCCCCTTGCATGTTGGTATCCATAATACTGGGAGATCTACCCTGAGTAATTAGACAAGTAAAAAAAATAAAAGACTTCCAAATAAAAAAAGAAATGAATTCAGTAAACTTGTACAATAAAAAAATCAACATATAAGAATCAGTTCATTTGTACACACTAATAACAAAATATAAGAAGTTAAGAAAACAATCCCTTTTACAATAGCAATAAAATGGTAAAATACGTAGGGATAAATTTAACTAAACAGGTAACAGATCTCTCCATTGAAATTATAAGACATTGATAAAATATATTGAAAACAAATAAATAAAAAGATATTCTATGTTCATGAATTAGAAGAATTAATATTGATCAAATGTCCACACTATACAAAGTGATCTACAGAGTCAATGCAATCCCTATAAAAATCCTCTGGTATTTTTCACAGCAATAGAAAAAAATCTTAAAATTGATATGGAACTACAAAAGACTGCTAAATAGCTAAGCCAGTCTTTAGAAAGAATAGCAACGCTAGAAACATTCTATTTTCTGATTTTAAACTGCATTACATTGCTATAATAATCAAAACAGTATTGTACTGGCATTAAAAAAAACAACAAAAAACCAGATACATAGTCCAATGGTATAGATTAGAGAGTCCAGAAATGAACCTGGCCTGTATGATCAACTAATCTTTGCTAAGGTTGCATGAATACACAATGGAGAAATGACAGTCTTTTCAATAAAAGCTATTAGGAATCTAACTTTTTATTCTGAAACATATACACATGCAAAATACACAAAATATAAATGTAAACTTTAACAAATAATGTAAACAGACACCAGGTACCCACCACCCCACCACTCAGGTTAAGAAACAGAATTTTTGTCAATACTTCAGATGTCCATATTTTCAAAAACCTGGCCGAAATCTTGAATATATTAAGTAGAAATATGAGAGTATAAGAGACACCTAAATCAAACTTGCAGAGAAAAAAATTACAGACTTAAATAAAAAATTAACTGGATGAATGAACAGCAGAATAGGCATTGATAAATAAAAGACTAGTGAACTTGTCAACAGATACCTTTAATGAAAAGGAATGGAACTACATTCTTGAGAAGTATGATGGGCATTTTCCAAGAAGTAAAAATGGTTCCTGAAAGTTCTGTTATTCCCAGAAGAAATGTTTTCTTCTCAGTGAAAAACACGGATCCAGACAGTTACTGGTTTACAAATTGGATTGAGATTACTCTTGCTCAGTGCTGTTTTCCAGCCATAGTGACCACAAAATCTACAACACAAAAGAAAATATTGGCCTAAATTGTAAATTTGTTGGAAACTTCCAGTAACTTAGATGGTCTAGAATACAAGTTACAAGTGTATGGCAATAGTGAAGTCTCTTCCTGAGAGACTGCTGGCATAGGAGGGCCTTGTCTTTCTTTCTTTCTTTCTTTCTTTCTTTCTTTCTTTCTTTCTTTCTTTCTTTCTTTCAACTTCAAAGGAACAGATGCAGTAGCAGAAATTAATTTTGAGATACTGTCTTAGTTTGGCTTCTAGAACAATATCATAGACTTGAGGGTTTAAACAACAAATTTATTTTTTACAGCTCTGGAAGCTGAAAGTTTATAATTAGGATATCAGTATATTTAGATTCTGGTGAGCATTTTTGGGATGGTTAATTTTAGCTGTCCACTTGACTGGACTAAAGAATACCCAGAGAGTTGGTAAGGCATTATTTTTGGGTATGTCTGTGAGAGTGTTCCCAAAAGAGATTGGCATTAGACTAAGTGAACAAAGTATGGGCGATCCACCCTTACCCAATGTAGGCAGACATCATCCAACCTGATGATGGCCCAGAGAGGACAAAAAGGCAGAGAAAAATAGAATTTGTTCTCTCTCTCTTCTTGTGCTGGGATATCTAGAGTATCTACACTTTGAACTCCAAGACTTGCATCAGCCCCCAGATTCTCAGGCCTTCAGTCTCAGACTGGGTTACACTTCCTGATTTTCTGGGCTTCAAACTTGGAGTGAGTAATGCTACTGGCTTCCCTGGTTCTCCAGCTTTCAAATGGTATATTGTGGGACTTTCCAGCATCTGTATTTGCATGAACGAATTTCCCTAATAAATTCCTTCTTATCTGTCATCTATCTATCTGTCTATATATCTATCTATCATCTTCTATTGGTTCTATTTCTCTGAAAAACCTGGGTTAAAACAGTGTTATGGGTTGCAGACTGTCCTGTTCTCATTGCATTCTCACATGACACAAAGAGAACTAAGGAGCTCTCTGGAATCTCCATTATAAGGACAGTAATCCCATTCGTGCATGCTCTACTCTCATGACCTGATTTACCTTCCCAATGCTGCACCTCTTAATATAATTACATTGAGGGTTAGAATTTCAATGTATAAATTTGAGGGGAGGACACAGACATGCAGTTCACAATATCCCATCTCTAGCTCCCCTAAATGTATGTCCTTCTTACATGCAAAATATATTGATTTTTCCAACAATCCCCAAGCTGTTAACTCATTCTAGCATCAATTGTAAAGTTTAAAGACCAAGGTTTCATTACAATATCATTAAAATCAGATATGACTAAGACTCAAGGTATAATTTATTCTGAGGCAAAATTCACATACAGATCTAACTTGGGAAACTAAGCAATTTATGTGCTCTCAAAATACAATGGCAGGACAGGAATAGGATAGACATTCCCATTCCAAAAAGGAGAAGTAGGAAAGAGAAGAAATGAGCAATGCCATGCAAGTCCAAAACCTAGCAAGACAAGCTTCATGAGCATGCAAGTTTCAAGAAAATCCTCCTTGGCTTGATGCTCTGCCTTTTATACCCACTTGGGTAGAGATATCATCTTCCAGACCAACTGAAGTGGCATTGCCAGCTTGGCAGAGGGCTGCTCACCTGTAGCATTCTGTGGTGGTCCCACCCTTGGTTTGGTTTCCTGTTACCGCAGGGATCATGTACCTCGTGCTTCAAAAGACATCCCTCCTCCCACAGTGCCACTGGGCATGAATCCCCCTCTTTGCAATGCAGGCAGCTCTGCCCTGCAGGCCCATGCACCTGTGGTGGGAGTGGCAGCCCTGATGATCTCTGACTTTCATTTGGAGTCTATCTTTCTTAGTCTTAAGGAACAGCATATGTTCACAGCGTGATAGTTATATGGTCTGATTCTGTAGTATCTACGAAATCTAATAACCTTCCTTTATTTGTCCATTTTCTCTGTTTCCTTTCTGTAGGTATAATCCCATCTCTATTCCTCGCTTTTGTTAAATGGTTATTTGTGTCATGGTTAATATTCATAATAATTTCTTATCAAATGACTGCTTGATCACACAATTTATGTTCACTTCAGAACATGCTTTCCGGTTTTTTGCACTATTCACAGGACAAAAATTTTCCAAATCTTTAAATTCTGGTTCTCTTTTGCTTGAGAATTTCATCTTAAAATTATTTATTTCTTCTTTAATTTTTACTATAAGCAGTCAGGAGAAACTAAGATATTCCTTCAACACTTCACTTAGAAATTGCCTTAGCTGAATATCTAATATCATTGCTTGCAAGTTTTACCTTTCACAAAATACTAGAACACGAACAATTCAGCCAAGTACATTGCCATTGTATGACAAGAATCAACTTGTCTTCTTTGTTCAACAACTTGTTCATTTCTATCTGAAACATAATCAGAATGTCTTTTACTGTTTATATTTGTACTAACACTCTGTTATGATTACTTAGGTATTCCCTGAGAAGGCTATGGTGAAAACTTTCTCTACAACTCTCCTATTTTCCTTCTAAGCCCTCATCAGATTTGCATTTAAGGGTTTATTAAACAATGTAGACTTTTTCTAGCATGCACTTCAAAACATTTCCAGTCTTTAGCCTTTACCCAGCTCTAAGCTACTTTCCTATTTTTAAGCATTTGTTATAACAGCACCCCCAATTCTTGGTACCAATTTTGCATTGGGATGCTATAAAAAAGTGTCATAGACTAGATGTCTTATAAACAACATAAATTTATTTCTCACAGTTCTGGAAACTGGAAGATTGAGAGCAAATTGCCAAAAAATTTAGTTTTTGATAAGGTCCGCCTTCCTAGTTCATAGATAGCCCTATACTCATATGTTCATGTGGTAGAAAGAATATATCTGAGGTGTCTTTTATAAAGTTATTAATTACATTTATGAAGGCTTTACCCTTAAGACCTAAATTGCCTCCCAAAGATCCAGTTTTCAAGTACCACCACATTCTCGGTTAGGATTTCAACAAATGAATTTTTGGAGAACCCAAATGTTCAGTGCATAAAAAATTCTATGGAATAAAAGATCCTGTTCCAGGCTATTCTGTTCTAGTAGCAGAATATAACACCACAACATTTTAAAAGAAATATCATGAAGATGATACTCTCAGAGATGGAAAGACAGTTTCATCAGTGCCTATATCTGTGGTCAGTGATAGCTATGATATTTATAAAGCACAAAAAATAGGGTGAAGATCTAAGATATTTAATAATATCAAAAAGTACAGAGGCACAACTAGTAATTAGATCTGATTTCTAAGATCCCTTTGACACTATTTTTAAGGTTTCAGACATTTTAGGTAAGAAGTCCCATTATTGAGAACTCAAAGGACTACAGGTTCGTGCTACCATATTTTACAGTTATTCAATGGAATGGAGCAGATATTAGCATTTGACATAAAACTGTAAAAGGTATGAAAAAAAATAAGCATTCAAATGTTACCTTTGATTTGGTGGAGCTTTGCTATAGAAGCTAAAAGAGATACCTTGAATTGTTCTTTAAAGTGTAGTTATATTATAGCCAATAGCTTTGGGATTAATGTCTTCAGGGACTCAGTTACAGATCCTAATAAAAGATCCAAAAAGGGTCAATTATTTTTACATAAGATATAGCAGAAAATTTTATTACACTTGAGAAAGGGAATAGAGATAGTGAGGAATATGGTCATAATCTTTTCCATATTGTCTTTAAGAATGTAAAGTTGAGCCAAGGCAGTAGCTTACACCTGTAATCTCAGCACTTTGGATGACTGAGGCAGGAGGCTTGCTTGAGTGCTTGAATTTGAGACCAGCCTGAGCAGTATAGTGAGATCTCTCTGTACGACAATAAAACATAGTAGCTGGGTGTGGTGACAAGTGCCTGTAGTCCCAGCTATCCGGGAGGCTAAGGCAGAAGAATTGCCTGAGCCCAGGGGGTCAAGGCAGTGGCGAGCCATGGTCATGCCACTGTACTCTAGCCTGAGCAACAGAGTGAGCTCCTGACTCAAATAAATAAATAAACAAATAAATAAAAATAAGAATGTCAAGGCTAAAGAAGAAAAAAGTGGAAAGCTAAATATCGAACTAAAAGCAGCTTCTCATTAGGCTTTGTTTTATTACTGGTTATGTATGCATCTGTGTGTGTGTGTGTGTGTGTGTGTGTGTGTGTGTGTTATCACATATACCTCTGTGTGTAAGTACATAATACATAATGCTCATTGCACAGACATGTGAAGTTTCTTTGTGTTTTATGGTCCATTACAGCTAAATTGTTTGCTGATTTATGAACATATTGTCCTTATATTCTTAAAAGTTTTTTTTCTAATGTTTAGGTAATCTCAAATTAGAAAGCAATTATTATGCAAAAGATAAATGCTGAAGTAAGCTTTTTAAGGCTCTTTGCCAATAGATAGTAATTCAATTTGGTATTTATTTTTTCATAATAGTAATAGTAGAACTGTGAAAGTTTCATGTATTGCTAAAGATTACATAAAACAAATTTGCATTAAATTATCATTACTTTCTATTTAATTTGCATTTTTGTACAAACAAGATTACGTAAGATATATTAAAAGTTTCAGTGATTTAATAATCTTTCCAGCTTTTCATGATTTTTATGAGCACAGACATTAAATAAAATACTTGAATAATGAATTGCATTGCCTTTTGCCTATTAATCAGCAAATAAAACATAACTTTAACAAAGTAGTTTGTGTGTACTTTAAAAAAATTATGTCAGGAATACCCTATAAAATAACTAACCTCACTACCCATTGTAGAATACATATGAATCACTCTACATTAGGAAAAATAATGGTTCTTACCAGAAAGTTTAGGAATACTACAGTGATTATATATATGGTTAATGTATCATATCAGTGATATACCAAATTTGAAAGGCCTGTACTGCAAATTTTTATGTCAGATATTGCCTGTTGTTCTAATATGCATCTTATGATTTTAAGAGAGAATGTTTTCAGAGAGAATTACTCCTTTTACTATAGAATATACACACAAATATAAAATTTGAAAAAGTGTAAATTGAATTAATTATACATATGAATTTATTATACACACACACACACACACATACACACACATATATATATATATATATATGTACACACACACACACACACACACACATATTTTGAGAAAGCAGGATTTATTAAGAGAAAAGCTCCCTCAGTGGGAGGGGACCCAAAGGGGTTGCCCTATTTTTTATATTTGGTACTTCATATGACTTAAATGAATTACTGAAATTAGTAGTGTGTTACTTTAAATGCCTCAATTATGTTATATTTTTATTCAGTTTTTTAAAAAAATTATTTATTTATTATAAAGATGTGGGGTACAATTCAAGGTTAGGTATAAAAATATTCATTATGCAGATACCCTTGTTGATGAGGTGTGCCTCTCCCTCCTCTGGCAGTTTTCCTCAACTGCCTATCTCACCCCCCCTCCCCTGGCAGTTTCCCACTACTGCCAATCCCTTTTTTATAGTATTATGATAATTGTTCAAGGTCCACTTATGAGTGAGAACATATGGTACTCTGTTCTTTGTTTCTGTGATAGATCGCTGAGTATGATAGACTATAAATCCATACAAGTTTCTGCGAAGCCCATATGTTTGTCCTTCTTTATGGTGGCTTAATATTCCATTGTGTATATGTACCACATTTTTTTACACAGTCCAACTTTGATGGGCAGCATGGTTGGTTCCATGTTTTGCTATTGTGAATAGAGCTGCAATAAACATGAGTGTGCAGATATCCTTTTTGTAGAATGATTTGCGTTCCTCCAGGTATATTCCCAATAGGGGGATTGCTAGGTCATAAGGAAGGTCAATTTCTAGTTCTTTCAGAAATTGCCACAATGTCTTCCAAAGATGTTGCACTAGTTTGCATTCCCACCAGACGTGTAGAAGCGATCCTTTTTATATGCGTCCTCATCAAACTCTGTTGTTTGTTTTTATTAATGAGGGCCATTCTTACTGGGGTTAGGTGGTATCTCAAGGTGGTTTTGATTTGTATTTCTCTGATGATGAGTGAGGCTGAGCACTTTTTCATGTGTCTGTTGGCTGCCTGTATATCATCTTTTGAGGCATGTCTATTCATGTCTTTGCCCACTTTTTAATGGGGCTGTTTGCTTTTTTCTTTTTGGCACGTTTGAGTTCCTCGTAATTCCTAGATGTTAGGCCTTTGTCAGATATACAGTTGGCAAATATTTTTTCCCCTTCTATGGGCTGTCTCCCTGCTCTCTTGATGGTTTCTTTTGCATGCAGAAGTTCATCAGTTTGATGAGATCCCACTTTTCTACCTTATTTCTTATGGTATGGGCACTTAAGGTATTGATCAGGAATTGGTTGCCAATTCCAATTTCATAAGGGTGTCTCCTGCATTTTCTAAGATTCTTATAGTTTGAGCTGCAACAAACATGAGTGTGCAGATATCCTTTTTGTAGAATGATTTGCGTTCCTCCAGGTATATTTCCAATAGGGGGATTGCTAGGTCATAAGGAAGGTCAATTTCTAGTTCTAGTTTTTAGGTCTTTGATCCATTTAAAGTTGATTTTTGTGTATGGTGATAGGTAGGGGTCCTGTTTCTGCATGTGATCAGCCAGTTTTCCCAGCATCATTTACTGAATAGTTTCTCCTCTCCCCAGTGGTTGTTGTTGGAGGCTTTGTCAAAGGTGATTTGGTTGAGAAATTGAGGCTTTGCTTCCAGAATCTCTGTCCTGTTCCATTGGTCTATATGCCTGTTCTTGTACCAATACCAGGCTGTTTTGATTACTGTAGCCTTATAGTAAAGTTTGAAGTCTGGAAGTGAGATACCTCCTGCTTTGTTGCTTTTGCTAAGGATTGTTTTGGCTATTCGTGGTCATTTATGTTTCCATATGAATTTCTGTATTGTCATTTCCAAGTCTGAGAAGAATGATGTTGGTAAGTTAATTGCAGATTGAATGATGCAGAAGAACGTTGGCAGATTAATTGCATTGAATCTGTAGATTGCCTTTGGTAGGATGGACATCTTAACAATTTGATTCTTCCTATCTATGAGCATGGAATAATTTTTCATTTGTGTGTCTTCTTGGATTTCTTTGAACAGTGTTTTGTAGTTCTCATTGTAAAGGTCTTTCACTTCTCTGGTTAGGAAGATGCCAAGATATTTCATTTTTTTGGTAGCTATTGTGAATGGGATTGTGCTTTTTATTTGGTTCTCTGCCTGCTTGTTGGTGGTGTATAAGAATGCAACGTTTTTGCACATTTATTTTGTACCCTGAGACTTTGCCAAAGTTCTTTATTAGTGCAAGCATGCTTTTGACAGATTCTTTTGGATTTTCAAGGTATAGGATCATATCGTCAGCAAAGAGGGATAACTTGACTTCCTCTTTTCCTATTTGGATATCCCTGATTTCCTTTTCTTGTCTAATTGCCCTAGTTAGGACTTACAACCCAATGTTGAACAAGAGGGGTGAGAGTGGGCAGCCTTGTCTTGTTTTCAGGGGAATTGTTTCCAGTGTCTGTCTATTTAGCAATATGCTAACTGTGGGTTTATCATAGATGGCACTTACTATTTTGAAGTATGTTCCTTCTCTACCTAGGTGTTTGGGAGTTTTTATCAAGAAAGGATGCTGGATTTTATCAAAAGCTTTTTCTGCATCTAATAATATAATCATGTTGTTCTTGTTTTTACATCTGTTGATGTACTTAATTACATTTATGGTCTTGCGGATGTTGAACCAACCCTGCATCCTAGGGATGAAGTCTACTTGGTCGTGGTGGATGATTTTTGAGATGTGCTTTTGGATCCGATTTGCTAGAATCTTGCTGAGGATTTTTGTATCTATGTTCATAAGGGATATTGGTCTGTAGTTCTCTTTTTTTTGTTGGATCTTTACCTGGTTTGTGTATCAGTGTGATGTTAGCTTCATAAAATGCTTAGGGGAGAATTCCATCTTTCTTAATTGCCTGGAATACTTTCAAAAGGATTAGTATCAGCTCCTCCTTGTACGTTTTGCAGAATTCTGCTGGAAAGTCATCCAGTCCAGGGCTTTTTTTGTAGGTAGTTTTCGTATGACAGAGTCAATTTCCTGGGTTGTTATTGGTCTATTTAGTGTCTCAATGTCTTCTTGTTTCAACCTGGGGAGGTTACGTGATGTCAGAAAGTCCTCCATTTCATTTAGGTTATCAAGTTTGTTTCTATATAGGTGTACATAGTAATCTCTGATAATCTTTTGTATTTCTTCATGGTCAGTACCACTATATTTTTACCAAAAGTATTTCAAAATGATTTGGTCATAAATGCCATAACTATTATATGTTTGTTATAGATAATATTTCTAACATTATGAACTAAACTTGATCTTGGTTAATACTTCATTTCTTATTTCCTATTATTAAGATTATGAGACTCTTCTTTTTACATTCTAGTTTGTCTGACTTAACTTTGCTTACCCCATCCCCACCAACTTTTAACTTCCTGCATCATTTTATTTTAGATGTGTTTCTTGGAAGAGTATAGTTCTGGATTTAGCTGCATTTTTGTTTTAATTCTTAATGAGAGTCTTTGCTGTTTACCAGGGGAACTAAACCATTATATACTTTGGTGTTCCCAGAACATTTAGTCTAAGGTTATTTTGCTTTGTGTTTTTACAGTGTTTCCTTCCTTTTTTTTTTTTTTTTGTATTCTCAGTTATAGATACTGTTTCATTTCTTTTGACTGATTAAATTAAAATTAAATTTAAATGTTTTATGGTTACCTTTAAGTTTTTTTAAAAAATATACTCAGAACTATATTTTCTTAATGTTTGAAGTAAAAAAATCAAACATTAGTTAATTTCGTCTAATGTGATTGTAAGAAGTCAGCATTGTTTAGATAAAAATTTTGCCAACCTCTTAATCTCTTCCAAAAAAACCCTACTGTGAACATTGTTAAATTGTATTCTGAGATATGACATAAAACAAATATAAGTCCAGTTTGATTATTTTTATTAACAACAGTTTAAACACATAGGTTTTTTGTTGTTTTTTTTTTAAATGTAACAAGAAGTTGAGTGGTGGGCAGTCCAGGACAGGGCAGCTGTTCAGGGGTGTTTTCAAAAATATAGATTCTGACTATCTTTCTCACCTATGTTTCTGGATGGATTTTTAATCTGGGCATGCAAAGATCAATAAGGTACATTTCTTGTTCTCAAGGTGCTCACAAAATACTAGGTACAGTGTGAAAGAACTTGGGCGCTAGTAACAACTCCACACCCGTTGGGGACCAAGAGATTTATTAAAGTGGTGGCTACAGAGCTAAAGGGAGAGAGAGAGAGAGAGTTATGCAGGGAGAGAGCTGTATTTATTAGTTTAGCAAGGGCAGGAAGAGGTCATGCTAGCATTCTATTGGGTAGAGCAGAGAGGAAACAGGGATGGCCGAGATTACTATTGGAGGGTATTAAAAGGCTGATTTGTCATAGGAGGAGATTGTTGGCAAGCAAGTTTGAACTTCGTGCATGCGGGAAATCATATAGGGGGAAGCTGGAACTTAGGGCCTTTGTTGTTACCATGTCGCCCTGTAGTATTCGGTGTCATCTTGGGGGGGCGGCCCTTTTGACTGTTCTCTGTGCCCTTCAAGGTCTTATACTCATACTCCTGTATAATCTTTATTACAATAATCAAAGGGACACATAACAAAAAAAAAAAGGAAACTATGACCTATGAAAAAAGATCACTAGAAACATCCTTCCATAAGTTACTCAATAGTATATGCTCATCATATACCTACAATCTTGGGTAAGATAGAATAGATGAACACTTATGGCAACATAACAATTTATTGTGTGGACAACAAATGTTAATACTTTATAAACAATTCTGTTCATTAAAACAAATTTACATAGCCTAAATAAACCTTCAAATTTCACTGTATGCTTGCTAGCAAAACAAGATTACAAATAAGCATTTCTCTTCTGATAGTGTGATGCATGTGCAAACAGCTTTCTTCAGTTTTAAAAACTGAATCTGATTATGTACTAAACATAAACTTGTAATATACACATTTTAAGAGAGTAATTATCTTTGTTTTGATGTCTATGAAAATATTTCTTTATATTATATCAAATTACACTTACAGCTTATAAGTATTGATAATATGAAGATGCATCAAGATATTAATGTTCTGGCCCCATTTCCTCATTTGCATTTAAGTAGTAAGACAAATGATTTCTAAAACTCTCAATGATTCTTTGTCATTTATTTCCAAAGAAAAATATTAGCCTGAGCACTCACCTCATTCCAAACTTATGATAATGCTTATTGTAAGCCAGAAAAAACCTTTTTACTTCGACCTTTTAAAGGAGATTACATATCAGTGTTCTTCATCCTTTATGAAAAAATGAGATGAGTGCTGATGACCTACTATACAAGGACATTTCATAGCTATAACGTACCAACAATTGACCCCATGCCTTTGCATAAACACTATGAATGAAGGCATAGCATCACGTGAGTTGCGTTACAACAATATTGTGTGGTTTTTGAAATATCCTCAAATTCTGTCAATGCAAAACCAAAATTATACAGAGAATATACTTATGCTTTCCTAAAAAACAAACAACAAACCATCTTTTAATGCCACTCAATATTTGATATTTATTTCAACTTGACCTTTCAGTAAATAAGCTTCCATATAAATTGCACCTGTAAAGTTTTCAGTACAAATACCCTAGTATTTCCAATGGCATGTATTTTGAACAAAGGCCAGCCCACATTCTTTAAATTTGTAGATTCTCTACAATGCACAGTCTAATGTCGAATAAAGTTTTTGCTGGTCAATGCCTTTAGACATGTTTTACAATTGTACATTCAAAATTCTTTATATCTGTAAATTTCTCACCATGTCTCTATTGTTTATAACTAGATATATGATTTTCCAGTCATTACAAATACTGAAAATTTAGAGTATAAATTGTCTGATGTTGACAAAATTTGGAATAACAGTGAAAAGGTTTACCCCATTCTGCCCATCTATAGGGAATCCCTAAATATAGATGCTCATATGTCAACCAAATATTGAATGAGAGCTAAAG